>JAOWBW010000225.1:827730-997700 GCA_026119855.1 Campanula takesimana
GAGAGATAAAGGAGTGATATTCATCATCAAAGTTTGATGCTCTCCTAGTACGAACCCTACATTGAGATCACCAATGATGTTTGAAGTTGGATGGTCTCTAACTTCACGAACCTCGGGAGGTAAGTTAGGTTGAGTGGTAGGAATACGAAGATCTTCAATGGGTACTTCATTTGATCCAGCATCAAGATCATCAAAAGTGATTTGCTGAAGTGGAGAAACATCATGCGCAGGAGGAGGAGTTGTGCATCAGGAGGCGTCACTTCTGGCGCAGCATCGGGTGTATGCGCATGCGATGGACTTGCTTGATTCTGGTTTTGATCTTCTTGATTAACATTCTGCGCAGGTACAGTTTGAGGCTGCGTACCTGTCTCAACATTCTCAGCAGAATCATCAGAATCATTTGGAGCCAGATGTGGCTCAAGGAGAGAATGCTCATCAAAAGTAACATGTACAGATTCTACAATTACTAAGTAGTTCTATTAAAAACACGAAAAGCTTTAGAATGTTTGGCATACCCAACGAAATAATACATTCATTGCTTTGGCTTCGAATTTACCTCTATGATCTTTGCCATTGTAGAGGATATAGCATTTGCAGCCAAAGATCTTGAAGAAAGCAATGTTGGCCGCTCTTCCTCTCCATAGCTCATATGGAGTCTTGTTGTAGGCTTTGTTGATGAGGGATCTATTCTGAGTAAATCAAGCAGTGTTGACAGCTTCTCCCCAGAAATACTTTGGAAGCTTAGCTTCTGCTATCATTGTTTTTCCAGCCTCAATCAACGTTGCGATTCTTCTTTCCACAACGCCATTTTGTTGAGGAACTCCAGCAGCAGAGAAATTGTGATCAATTCCATGGTCATCGCAGTACTGAGCAACACCGTTTATTCTTGAATTCAGTTCATTGTCTGATCTAACACTCACGATGTCGTCTTCTTTTTGAGTTTGGAGCTTTCGAAATAGCGCAGTCAAGATAATAGCAGTCATCTTTGGATATCATCATTTCGACCCATGTGTATCTTGAGTAGTCATCCACCACGACTAAAGTATATTTGTTTCCTCCAATGCTCGCAGTGGTGACCGGTCCAAACAAGTCCATGTGAAGCAGTTGTAAACATTTGGAAGTTGAGGAGACAATCTTGCTGGAGAAAGACTGCTTAGGTTGTTTACCGAGCTGGCATGCTGCACATTTTCTGTCATGATGGTCAGCTACTTTGGGAAGTCCTTTGACAAGATTTTCCCTTCCTAGCTTAGCCAAATACTTGAAGTTCAAATGACTTAAGCGCTTATGCCATAGCCAGCTGCTTTCACTTACATTTTTTGCTACAAAACAGAGATTAGTGATAGAATCTATAGAAGTAGATCAATAATGTAAACATTAGTCTTACGAGTCCCTGTGAGCAAAGTTAGTCCGGATATGCCATCTTTGATGTAGCAGTGCGTTGCAGTGAAGTGACATTCCAAACCTTTATCGCAGAATTGTGATATGGAGAGCAGGTTGTGCTTGAGACCTTCAACGAGCGCAACTTTCTCAATGCACACTTTATCTTTCTGATTTTTCCATATCCAACTATGTGCCCTTTGTTGTTATCTCCAAAAGTTACAGAGGGACCTCTTCCTTCACGCACTTCTTCAAGAGCGGTAGCATCTCCAGTCATGTGTCTAGAACATCCACTGTCGAGGTACCATATATGCGCTTTAGCTTGTGAAGAGTGCGCAGTGAAACAGGAGACCTGAAAGATAGACATTAAGAACGCAGGTCCCCTTTATTCTTGGGTCCTAGAGTTAGCAACTTTTGACAACCCACTCCTGTCTGACCTTAGGATTTTTACGTCCCTTGGCATTAGGAGCAAATCGCAAAAGGCATTCTGCAGCCTTGTGACCTAAACCATCACACACAACACAATGATGAAAGCCACTATAGATTGGGTTTTTACAAACTCTTTACTTTTTTTTGGCGCAGCATTCTTTACTGGAGCAGATGAACTTGCTTTGACAAATATCATTTTCTGAGGTTTGGGTGCGCTTTTCTTAAGAATGCGCATCTGGCGTTGGGACGCATGGCTTTCATGCGCATGACCCTTTTGCGCAGATTTGACATTTGAAGTTGAAGCGCAACCATAGTCAGAATATGAGTTGTCATGCGCAGGTTCAACTTTAGCCTTACCCTTGGCTTTTCCAGTTTGCTTCTTTGGGTAGACATAATGGAAATTTGTCTCTGGACTTTCTCCTGTTCTTTACCCACTGAAGCAGAATGCTTTGCTTTAGGAATTTCAATAGTTTGCTGTGGTGTAAATTCCTTTTCCTTTTCAGCGCAAACTGCGCATTTAAAGTTATCACTAGTTGAGAATCCCAAGCCTTCCTTGTCTCCACTAGCTTTTTGGGATTCTAGAATTTGGTCCATAGTGACACGAGATTTGGTCCACTCATTAGTGATCTTTGTGAGATCAGCTACTTGAGCAGCCAATTCTTCGTTTCTTACTTTAAATAGCTCATTTTGATCTGTGAGAAAACGGTTCTTTTCAGTAAGAGGAGTCATGCTTTTAATCTGCTCCTTAAGGAGGGTGATCTCAGATTTTAAAAGAGTTTTCTCCGTCTTAAGCTGTGAAATTTATCCAAATGATAAATCCACTGCTTCTTTCATAGAGTTAAATTTCTTGATTACCTTTTCAGCTTGCTGAAAAATAGACTCGCGCTCAGCAGCAGAGTCATTCTTTTCTATTACAATTTCAGCAGGAATTTCAAGAGATTCTTTGCGTGAGGGCGCAGCTACAAATTTCTTTGATAGGTCTGCTCTGGCAAACAAGTACTTGCCATTCTGTCTGCTTGGAGTCAGATGTCCCATTTCCACCAGTTCAGTGATAGTGGGACCTTTCTTCTTTGTTCTTGGCGCAGCCTTTGTGTCCGCATCTTGATCATTGTCTGAATCGCTATCAGCATCAGCATTTGCCATCAAGCAGAGCAGTCCATCCTCAGAGTCATCATCATCACTGTCTTCAGTGTCAGTCTCTATCCAAGTCTTCAGTTCCTTTTCTGCGCAGTCTTCTTCAGTAATCATTCCGCGATGCCTTGATGATCTCTGCGCATTATTCCTCTTCATGTACTCATATTTTGGAGTGGGACATTTTGAAGCAAAATGACCGGGCTTTCTGCAGTTGTAGCAGACCAATTCTTCATCTTTCTTTGAGTCTCTGCCACGAGAGAATTTAGCAGGTGGTTTGCTAGAGGATCCAGGTTTAGAGAATTTCCTGAATTTTTGGAATCGCTTAACGAACATAGCGAAATCATCATCATCCATTTCGAGTAAAGAGAAAGTAGAGACTTTGTCTGAGGTTTGAGCAGGCGCAGGTTCCTTTTGCGCAACATAGGAAACAAGCTTTCCTTTGCCTTCAGTTTCGTCGATTCGATCAAGCTTTAGCTCGTACACTTTTAAGTTAGCGTATAAGCTGCGCAGAGGCCAAGTATCTAGAAATCCAGAATCTTCCAGATGACTTGCTTTGTGCACATATCTGGAACCTAGCGCATCTAAGAATTGAGAATTGACTTCTTTATTGGTGAAAGTAGTTCCAAGAGATTTACAAGAGTTTACAACAGCACAGAAGCGATCATATGTTTGTCTCAAGGTTTCACCATCTTTCTCATGAAGCAGTTGAATTTTCTTTGCACCACAAATCTTTTGTTTTCCTTGCTTACTTTGTCTCCATTCACATATCCTTCAATAGCATCCCATAGTTCCTTTGCAGTTCCACCGCTCACAATTTGATTGTGCGTGGAGAGGTCTAGAGTGCTAAGAATGATGTTCCTTGCTCTTCCATCATAGCCAACCCATTTCTTTTCTTCATCAGTCCATTCCCCTTTGGCCTTCTTGATTGTAGGATTATCCTTGTTGGTAGCAGCATCTGGATTGGTCTTCATTGGAATGTAAGGTCCTTCAAGAAAGATGTCGTGGAGGATCTCGTCGATAGAAGAAAAATGAGTGAGCATGCAGTGCTTCCAGATTTCGAAGTGATCTTCATTCAGCACTGGGACATGTGAATAGTTAGCCATTGCCCAAGATTTTGAAGCCATCTTGAATCGGCACCAAAGCTGTTAAGCTTGAAAAACAAATCAAGTTTTATGAAGGTGTTTGCTCTGATACCACTTGTTGGTCCCAAAGGGGCAACAAGGGTATGAAAAATGCTAGAGGGGGGGGGGGGTGAATAGCGTTTTAAAATTCTTTTCAAACCCTTTTGCAAATCAATGGCTTATGCGCACAGTTCTCAAATAAGCTAAGTATAGCGCGCAGTGAGAGTGTGAAATGCACAACGGAAGTTTTAAGCAGCACCTGCGCAGTAAAAAGCTGCGCAAGGATAAAAACGCACGCGCTAAGTTTTGGCTTAAAGAGTTGGATAAAATGTTCTAAGGCAATAGGCAATAACAAACACAGCGGCAATAGTAGCAATCTAATAAGATCAAACAAAGCAGTAATTCAGAAATGATTAGCAGAAAGTAAATAGCGAGATTAAAGAACAAGCTATTTGGAGAGGTTCGATCGATGAAAGATCTACGTCCTCTACCAAGATGGTTAGTCTTGGATTTTCTAAAGGAGATCTTATTATATGAGAGAGTTATAAGATACAACAATGAAACACAACTATCTCAAAGATCTATAATCTATGAAGAGCAAATCCTAGACTAAACCGGTGTATCTCAAGAAGAAAGATCTTAATGATCAAAGCTTCAAGAGGTGTGTGTGTGTTCAGAAATTCTGGGCTCTATGAATCTATGAGATGAAGAGCACGAAGAATTCTGGTGATTTAAGGCTTAGGATCTGGGCAGGAGTTTGAAGGTATGAAGGTTGAAGGTTGATCTTGAATCTGTGAATATAAGCAGCAATCTTCAGAACTTCAAAGATATTAGTAAGCACAAACTCTAGCAACTTGGAAATGAAGATGAGCTGGCTTATTTATAGCTGAGAGCTTGAATATAGCCGTTGGAGCTCTGAGCAAGGACGATGAGCTGGCATAATATGATTGGTGGGCATGTGTCCTTTATAGCCGTTGGAGCTCTAATCAAAGTTGATGACCTGGCACAATATGATTGGTGCGCAGGTATATAGAGCCGTTGGAGACTGAGCATGAAGACCAAATTCAAAAAGCTTCTTCTAGAAGGTTGACAGCTGTCTTTATTTGAAATATATCTCTTGAGCGCGTCTCCACCGTTGGATCTGCTAAGTGTGCTTGTTTTGTCGTTTCTGCACACCTTAACACTCTTAAAAGCGTACAACTTCAAAGCGTTTTCCAAGTTAGGTGATCTGAATGGATTGAACTGAGGAAGAATGCTGCGCAGGATATTCCTGCGCAGTGGTGTCCTGCGCAGCGAAGTCTTGCGCAGTAACCACTGACACTTGGATCTTCATTCCTTTCCGCTTCAAGTCCTGTGATCTAAGCCTATACTATAAAATGGACTAAGCTAAAAAATGAAGTTATAAAACTTCTTACATAGGGTCCTAAAGTCCATAAAATATTAATAGGTGATGGTATCAATCAATTCTAACGAGAATAGGAGGGTCAAGAAGTAAGCATACCCAACAGGAGACATGGAGGCTGTGGATTCATGTAGGCTATCGGGTGAGGAGGAAGATGTGGTGGAAGAATGGGAGGGTGGACTTGGGGAAGGGTGTTCGGGATGCTGGGGTTGAGTAGATTTTGTGAGTGGTTGGGTCAAGAAAGTAGTAGGCGCTTTGGGTTAGGGATTATCCTACAAAGACACAAGGAGTGGAGCGAGGATCAAGTTTGTTGGAAGCGTAGGGGCGGAGCCAAGGATAACAGAGGCACCCAAAGTTATGGAGTTTTAGGTAATTGGGTGGTTGTTTGTGCAGTTTGGCATAGGGAGAAAGATGATTAAGTGTAGGGGTAGGAAGGCGATTGATTAAGTAACATGCAGTGGAAAAAGCAAGGGACCAGAATTTACGTGGCATGGAACAATGAGTTAAGAGAGAAAGACCGGTTTCAACAATGTGACGATGACGGCGTTCAGAATAGCCGTTGTGTTCCGGTGTGTGGGGAGGAGTAGTGAGGTGAGAGATGCCGTGAGAGGCAAGAAACGGTCGAAGACCAAGATATTCACCACCATTATTACTGTAAACTGTGATGATGGAGCGATGGAAGTATTTTTCTACAAGATTTTTGAAGTTGATGAAAACCGGTAAAGCGTCATTTTTATTTTTCAGTGGATAGAACCACATGTATTTAGAAAAGTGATCGACAAAGATGATGTAATACTTGTAGCCATCGAATGAGTGTAAAGGAGATGTCCAAACATCACTATAGATAATATCAAGTGGGCCATGAGATTGAATGGAATTATCATAAAAGGGAAGCTTGTGACTTTTATTGCAGTCGCATGAATTGCAATGAAAAGAACTAGAACTAGGAATTTGAAGATTAAAAGTACTACTAATGTGACGTAAAATAGAACTAGAAGGATGCCCTAATCTATGGTGCCAAGTTGTTGTGGGAGAAAGAGAAGTAGAATGAAGTGTCGGTGAGGACGGAAGCCACTCATAAACGCCAGAGTTAGGTTGACCTTGGTGCAGAATTTTGCCGGTTTGAAGGTCCTTCACAATAAAAGAATCGGATGAGAGGTAATCGAGACACAGTTATCACGACAAAATTGTGAGATAGAGATAATGTTACGAGAGATGGAGGGAACATGGAGAACATTATTTAACCGAAAAATGGAAGAAGAAGAAGAGATAGAAGCGGAACCGGTGTTAGATATTGGAAGACCAGAGCCATCCCCAATGAACAGTTCTTCAGTGCCGGTGTAGGGAGAATGGAGAGCAAGAGTGTTGAGATCATTTATGGCATGATGAGTCGCGCCACTGTCTAGGAGCCATGGTGAAGGGGGTGGGTTGTGGGCAACAGAGGTATAGGCGGCTGGTGGAGGGGGTGTAAGGTTGCCGGTTTTGATTGGGAGAATAGTTTGGAGTTGGCGGTGGTGGTGTAGGGAAGACGGCATTAGGGAATTGTTGACGGAAGGTACGGCACTGAGACAGGAAGTGGCCCTGTCGTCTACACCATTGACAGCGGCCGTTGTAGGGAGTGTTGGGTGAGTTGTTTGAGGTGGGTGGGTTGGGGTTGATTCTAGTAGGGGCGGGGTTGCTGCGGTTAGGGTTGGAGGAGCGGGTAGGGTTAGGGTTTCTGGCGGAGTAGTGAACTGAGGCCGGAAAAGGGGTTAGGGGTGGGGTTTTGTGTTTGAGGGAAAGTTCCCGGTTGAGGAGTTTCTCGTGAAGTTCATCGAAGGAGATTGGGGTGTCTCGGCTTTGAACAGCCTGGATAACAGAGTCAAAATCTGGATCGTTTAATTGTTCAAGAATTTGATCGACAAGATCGTCAGAGTCGAGAGGTTTACCGAGGGAAGCAAGTTGATCGGAACACAGTTTGATTTCCTGCATGAATTCCGAGATGGATTTCGGGCCTTTGGATATGGAACGGAGTCGGTCTTTTAACTGTTTGAGATGACCACGGTTGGATTAGCGTAAGTTTTAGCTAGGGTTTTCCAGGCATCATAGGTAGTGGTGCATTGAGAGATTAGCGGAACAAGGGAGGGAGATAGGGTTCCGGCTAGGGCACTTAGGATCAATTTGTCTTGCCGAAACCAGGTGGAGTATGCAGGGTTTTTAACCGGTGGGGAGGGGCAGCAGGAGGGTTTTGGTTGTTGTCGGCAGTATTGGTGGTGGTGGTTATGGCGGTGGTGGTTGGAGTGATTATTCGGGTGGTGGGGTTAGGGTGCCATCGATGTATGGGAACAAATCATGGCCAAGAAGAGTGGCTTCAACCTGGATTTTCCATGCAATATAGTTGGTAGTGTTGAGTTTTAGTATGTGGGAGAGAGAGACTATGATTAGCGGCTTGGTGGGTTCGCCGGAGTTGGGCAGAAAGATGACCGGATCGGAAGACATCAGAGTATAGGGGCGGTATTGATGGGTTTCCCGGATCTATACTACTGATACCATATGAGATTATTAAAAGGCTCACTTTATTTTATTCACCTCATCAAAGAATATATACAAGTGTTTTGCTTGGGTAGCAAGAAATAGAATCCTACCATAATTACAATTGCTTGGGAAGCAAGTACTAAATTCCTATTCTAATTACAATAAATAATCAAGGAAATATTATGTAATTATAACTCTATCAAGAGATAGTACTACTTTTGTCTTAAAAAATTGCTTTATTTTGTATGATCATTTGTAAAGTCTCAGGAGCAATTTCGCAATCCCAACGGCCACTATGTGGAAGAGACTGAAAGAACTTTGAGCTTGGCACTATGAGGTCAGTTCTGGAGCAATTCAGTAGTGTAGAAGATGAATCATCTGGCCAGGTCATTGTATGTTTACTACTACTAGTATATTTTTTAAGCCTTGGGCGGGTTGAGGCGGGTTCTAGCGGGTTGGTGGGTTAAGCTGGGTCTACCCGCCACAACCCGTTTAAATTTACGGGTCAAACGGGTCGGGTTGTGGCGGATCGGCCCGTTTTTTTCACCCCCAAGCTATTTGTTCTCGCGGGTTGAAACGGGTCGAAACGGACGGGTTGAGTCGGGTCGGCCCGTTAAGCTTCACGAGTTGAAACGGGTGACCCGATTTAACCCGCTAACTTAAACGGGTTGGGTCGGGTAATTTGCGGGTTGGGTCGGACGGGTTAGCGGGTAACCGGCCACAATTGCCAGGCCATTATTTTTATATTCCCATCGAGAAATTCACTTTGATTTTGGTGGTCAATTTCGTTGAACTTTGACCAAGATCTTAATAAAAGTCATATCATCTTAGGGAAACGTAATAAATAGCAATTGATTTAGTATTAAAATATTGTTAATTTGTTTAAAACTAAAACAAAATACTGTCGATAACCATTATTTCGAATTTCATAGAGATAATCAAGAGAAAATTTTGGGGGAAACTAGTTTCTCCACAAGTTATAAGAAGTCTTGTTTTTATAGGGTTTAAGGTTTAAGGTTTAAGGTTTAAGGTTTAAGGGTTAAAAACATGACTTTTTATAACTTATGTATTGGTGGAAATTGGTTTCTCCATAAGTTATAAAAAGTCATGTTTTTATAGGGTTTAACGTTTAGATTTAGGGTTTAAGGTTTAGAGTTTAGAATTTAAGGTTAAGGGTTTAAGGGTTAATAACATGACTTTTTATAACTTATGGAGGAACTAGTTTCCTCCAAAACACACTCGATAATCAATTTTTCATAAAAATACTTGGTAAAGTTCAATTGAGACTCTACTTTCAAAACATCAATCTCCTTGATCATTACTCCATCTATCCAAAAGTAAATATCCAAAGTCTCTCTTAGTCAAAAATTAAATTTTGACATTCATTATGAGACTGAGCTTATGTTTTTGTTTGTAATGTTTGTAAATTGATAGTGTTACCAGTTATAGTTTTATGATATTGTGGATGAGAGGTGGCTATGTTTTTCTTGGTAACGTTTGTACTTCGGTAGTGTCACCAGTTATATGATATTCTTTCCCGCTTTACTTTTTTTTTTTTTTTTTATCTGTCCCAATTTAAGATTTTTATTTTACTTTATCACCTAAAATGAAAAATGAGACTCACTTATCATTCTCACAACAAAAACTCCCTACCCACTTTCTCTTTCCTACTTTACTTTTCACACTCACAACATTTACTTTTTCTTAATCTCCGTACAAAGTCAAACTAAGAACATTAAATTGGGACAGAGGGAGTACATGATTTAAGAAAGTTCAATGGTTTACAAGTTATCACAGACGACACAGTAACAAGCATAAGATTTGGTGCATAGCATTTATGTATAAGCTGCATTAGTTTGATTTTAGAGGTATGTCCATTTTACCTCCTTCAAGTTTAGGATAATAAGATTATTTCCATTATAAACTCATTAATTTAATTAATTTTGGTAGATAAAATTTTGATAAAAAGCCATTATATAGGCATATTTTGGGATAAAAAGTGTCATTCATTTTGAGGCAGAGGTAATAACGAATAACACCATGTCCTTCAATGTTGTGTGGCTAGCTACTAAAAATGATTAGGCATGAAGATTGAATCCCACATCAAAATATTTCACGAATCTTTGGTAATGGCTGTCATTTTGTGTCAACTAGATCTAATTTCACATTCAATGCCACAAAAGAACAAGCTATCTCAATACTATAGCAAATACTAAAAGAGAAACTAAAGCAAATAGTTGAACAAAAGAAAAGAAAACAGAAGCCATACGCATACAACTGGGCTACCTTTTATCTATAAGTATTATCTTTTTGTTGTCGAACCAACCCTCAACCTTAGCCTCACAAGAAGTAGGTTTAATCCAAATGGAGAACCGATGTTGAGTCAACCCGTAAGGCGATTCGCTACAATAACTACCATCATAAGAGTGATACTTGTTGGTAGCAAAAGAGTAGAAAACGCCATTTCCTCTATGAAATTTGGGCAAGTAAATCTTGTTCCCCATCCCCTCTGCTGCAATTGTTTCCAAGTAGGATGCCCATCTGCTAACATAGACTACCTTATCATCTCCCAAACAATCCACTTGCTCCCATATTCTTTTGGACAGATCAAACCTTGCAACGCAAAGTTTTTCATGTTCACGTGTCTCGTAAATGACCATCATATCCTTGTTATTCTCTACCATGGCAATGGGACAGTACAAATAACGTTTGCGGTGGGGTACAATTGGCTTGTCACAAATTTCCCATGTGTTGGCTTTAATGTCATAAATCCCGATGTTGCCTTGATCTGCCATGAAGTAGCAATGATCATCCAAGAAAACCGGGTTGCAAAATGAGGGGGTAAACTTACAGTCATGAGAGAACTCGGTGATTTTCCATTTTGCTTCTCCACGTTTTATGATGCCAATGTAAGTATACCTGGTTATAGTTTTAGTTGCAATAACGGTACACGAGGACGAAGTTGGGGGAGATGAAAAGTAAAAAATGTCGAAATGTCTGTCATACGAATTAGGGACGTCGATCCTCTGCAAGGTGAATGGATTGAAGAAAAACAGACAACTATGGCCTTCATTCATGAGCAACCACCCAAAATTGGAGGAGCAAACTCGCGCATCACGCAACTGAGGAAAGTCCTTATAGTATATATCTTCAAAGATGGGATGAAAGAATTTGCATTTGACATCATCTACGAAATTCATCAGAGAGGGCGAAACATACTGACGGATCAAGCCCAAAGTATCTAACGGAAGATCCGACAGTGATAGCTCTTGATCTTGATTCATGTCTTTCAGAAACCTGATTTTGAATAAATTCAACAAGGAGGAAAAAATCGTTATGTCTTCTACTCTTCACCTTCTCGCACTAGAAATATCTGCTAAGCCTTGTACAAGTCAAGTCTCTGGTAAGAGGGGGAAATAGATAGATATATATACTATACATGAAACAATTCTATACCCAACGAAATAAAAATACGTTTCAGAATTAAAAAAGGAAAGGATGTAAGAATTATCCTTTTCCTAAAAAGAAAAGGTAAAACAATTCAAATGAATGCCCAAAAGAAAATAAAATAATTCAAATAAAAATAAATGGAAACTGAATCCTATACCGGAAAGGAAACAAAATGATTCAAATAAATACCCAAAGAGACCAGAATTGAATTTAAAAAAAAAAAAAAAAAAAAAAAAAAAGGTAAAATCCTGTAACTAAGAGAAAAGAATTGAACAAAAGTTAATGAATAGAAAAGGTCAAAGCCTATACTCCGTTTATATCAATTCCCATGTGTGCTTAAATCTTACGTATATAATGACACAAGTGAAATTAGCACACTTACTATATAAAGTAATTTGGCGCCAAAAATCTAATTCTAGGAATAGCAACTTTTGATGACACAACATTAAATGTATGTCTTTCTATTAAATATAGTCATTAAATAAGGCATTGAAAATAACAATATTTATTACAAACATTTAATATAGATTACAACTACTTTCAAGGAAGCATTTAAATGTTTGTTGAAGCTTGATTATCTTGAAATATGAAAAGTCACAAAACATGGATATATGAAAAATGAAAAGTCACAAAACATGGAAAATAACAATATTTATATTCAAGAAAAAATCTCATTTAATTTGAAAAGTCACAAAACATGGATATATGAAAAATGAAAGGACACCCATTCATGCACATTCTTCAATTGTTAATTAATAACATATTGAGGGATATGAAAAATCACACAACATGGATAAAGGAAAAATGAAAGGGCACTTTTTATTCCTATAAATATAGTCATCCCACAACAACACTTTCAACGAAAATGACTTCATCACATTATTTTTTCCTTATTTTATTTTATTATTGTTTATAGCATGCAAGTGGAAGGTCAAGTATGACTCGAATCTGAAGTCACCTCCATGCTCTATTCATTGTGTTTGCAACAAGCAAACTTGGGGAGGAGAATTCATCAGCAACTAAAGATCAAGTGAAAAGTTCAAAGCTATCAAAATTGAGAAGGATTGAAAACTATAGTTTGTCTTTCTAATTTATGATTGACTTTCTTTTATGTCTGAAAATTAACCCCTAAGACTTTTTTTTGTTGGATTTGAAACTTTGTGAAATGACACAAGTGAAATCAATATCCATTTGTTTTGACAACAAAACTACAGATGTACTGTAAAATATGTTTTAGTATGATTTAATCAGGTTAAATTGTTAAATTAAGAATTGCATTCATAATTTTTTTAGATCTGGAAACGTGCATTGAATTACTATTATTTAGACAGTTTTTTTTTTTCAATTTTTTTTAAAGATCAGTCAATTCCCTAATGCATCCATATTTTTGTACAAGAACGAATTAATAATCACATATAAGAAATAAATATACAAAACTAACCGGTTTAAAACTTAAGAATAATAGTAATATACTCCAGTTTAAAATAAAATAAGAACTAAATTTCTTTCATGCTCCTTTATTTCTATTGTTTTTTTATTATTCTATTTATATGCTCCTTTATTTCTATTGTTTTTTTTTTATTATTATTATTTACTTTTAAATTGGTGGGTCGATATTTTTGTTAGGCTACTTGATGTGTTTAGTTTAGATGTTATGATTCATTTATCTTATAGTAAAAAATAATTACATTTTTTTTTTGTGCTTTTTTTTTTTTTTTTTTGACAAATTTAAATTGAAAAATGCAGAGAATCTACCGCCGCAATAAAATGCAACAGTTGGATTGTTCATAAAGGCCCGTGTTTAGCCGTGTCAATTGTATGTTGCTTTGTTTAAAGTTACTAATCGTTCGTTAACTCCTTCGTGTTGGAACAATTTTAATCCCTGAATGCCACACTCACTTTAGAATAGGATTGAGGAAGAGATGAAGCGAAAGCGATAAAATATATACCTGTTGAATCCATGGATGATGTAGGGAGAAATAAGATGAAGAAGAAGAAGTAGGGAATGAAGATCTTCTAAGTAATAGTGACTTCTTAATCTCTCAAGTACTTCAATAATGTGAAGAGAATTTAGGAGAGATAACAAGAATGAATAATTATTTCTAGGCTTGATGGAAGGGCCTTTAAATAGGAAACATTGTGTCACTTCACCTAGGGACTACACCCTTTCAAGAAGCTTAGTGATATTATATTACCCTTTTACCCATCACAATTAGGTAATTATATATACATGAATTCTACACATTTTATTATCAACTATACTTTATAAATTAACATTATAATCATAATTTTATAAATGGAAGTCTAAATGACTTGTGTTGCAAACCATGTCCTTACAATCTCCCACTTGGGTTGCAAAACAAAGTCCTTCCTTTAAATCATGAATATAACACAAATGACAACCCTAAGGTGCGCACTTTATTGTCATTTATAACAATCTCGTCCATTAGCCATACAAGTATAGGACTAAAGGGGCAGTAGTTGTAATTGATTCGCAACTAAACCCACAATAATCACGTATACAAATCTAACTAAATGACATAGATCAAAAGTATAGATGTGTAGCATGGAATCATAATGAATATATACATATTCTTCCAACTAGTCCAACTTAACCAAATGAGATCAAAACTTTAAATAATAGAACAATTAATGAAAGAACAACACAAACTCCCACTATACTAAATGTTATCAAAAGTTGTTACACCCATATGAGCAACATGCTCGTGAAACACTGAAGATGATAACTCTTTCATAAATGGATCCTCTAAATAGAGTTTGTTTCTATAAGTTGTATCCCTTTCGTTCATGTTGTACTCTTTTCTTTATAACAAGATAATTAATGTCTAAATCCATAAACTCTTGTTAGAGTACAGAACTGCTACCTGATAGTCATTTCTTAATTGGTCTTTCGACACTTGTTTTGACAAATTACAGTCCATTAAAACATATGCAGCCATATATTTAACTAATGTCGGAATACCTAATGATCTCAAGATGATCCGACTTCAAAACATAGGCATGTAGTTCTTTAGTGTTTTGTAAATACTTCTATCATTCTTTTGGCTGCTACTTAATGTTCTTTCCGGATTGCTTTGGTATTGACCAAGCATTCCAACATTAAATGAAAGATATACATATACATTAAGCTTCCTACTGCTGATGTAAAGAGGGAATTTTCCATATACTTGGATTCAAAATTTACTTTTAGGACACTGTTTGAGACTAAGAATGTCTCCTTTAAAATTAGGGGTGTCATGTGGTTTACATTTTTGCATGCTAAACCTTTTGTAATACCTTTTCATATGGCCTTTTGTGATAATCCTAAAACATCTCGTGAGTGATCACGGTGAATTTGGATTCTTAATACAAAGATGCCTTACCAAGATCTTTCATTTCAAATAAGAAATTTCTTAGTTTCCTTAATAAGGTTCATATCATTACTAGCAAGCAAAATCATCATCCATATATAAGACCAAAATTATAAATTTACTCCCACTGAACTTATGGTATACACAATCTTAATCAAGATTCTTTTCAAAACCAAATAAAAATAACTTGATTAAGTACCATTGATGAGAAACTTGCTTGAGTCCACAAATGGATTTCTTTAAATTCACAAACTAATTGCTTAGTTTGATCCAAATCAACCATATATTCCTCAATGTCTCCATTAAGGAAAGTTGTCTTTATATCCATTTGATAAACTTCAAGATCATAATATGCTATATGTGCCATAATGATCTAAAAGTGTTTTTAGAAGATACCGGAAAAGTGCTTTCTTTATAATTAATGTCTTCCTTTTGAGTCAAATCTTTAACAATTAGATGGGCTTTATATCTTTCCATATTACCTTGTGAATCCTTTTGGTCATAAAGATTAATTTAATCCCAATAGGTTTCACATCTTTAGGTAATGGGACAAGATCCCAAACGTTGTTATCCTTATATATTTTAACCCTTCATTTATGACATTAATTTACTATATGAGAATTAGAACTATTAATGGTTTCATGGAAAATGAGAGACTCATCTCCCACTAAACCTAAGTATCCTTTATTCTCGGCAATATACACTTCATAATTATCCGGATTTGCACTTTCTTCTTACTCTATTGGATCTTCCAAAGGGCACCGGTTCTATCTTATTTTGAGGTTGTTGAATTTCCTTCTTATGATCAACATTTCCATGTTGTTCAATATTTATAGGGAAATCATATTTATTTTGAATTGTATGTTCTTCTTGAATGTCAAGTTCAAAACTTGATATCCAATTGGAACTATGGGAAGTGGTATATAAATGGATTCCATACAAATGAATTCCTCTTCCTTTTCAAATTCAAAATATTACTCCAAATTCTCCCACTAAATTCAACATCCTTAAAAGAACCTAGCATTTCTCGTTTTTCAAAACGTTCTAACTTTCGGGTTGTAAAATTTATATATCCCCTAGTTCTCTCGGCTTACCCCATGAATAACTACTAATAATCTTACGTCTAACTTGCCCTTAGTAGACTTACAAAGTCTATCCTTATGCTAGACAACCCCATAAATGAATATGATTTAAGGACGAATAAGGAACGCGTCCTTAAATCATTAAGGGTTTATATTAGTAGCCTTAGAGGGAGCTTTAATGAGAATAAAAGTTGCGGCTTTAACGTATCGCCCATAATGAGTGAGGTAAGAGAAGTATAAAACATACTTATTACCATATCCTTAAGGATTTCAATATGTCTCTATTACAATATTCATGCTAGGCGTACCCGGCTCAATGTAGAGAGAGATAATCCCACACTCTTTCAAAATAGCGAGTAAAAAGGACCTAAACGTTGTTCCTTTTAACAATCATTCCAAAGATGTATACACCATCATGAATGACACTAATGTTCTTAATAGTCTTCAAAGTTGATTTCCAACTTTGTCTTTATAAGACTTTTACAACGTCCAAACTCAATATTTTATGAAGCAAATAAATGTATTTAAACTAAGAGTTAGTCATTTTGAACATAATAACTATTGTTGACCTTTTCCATGAAGGAATAATTAACGGCCTACAAATATCCGAATGCATTAGTTCATTGAGACACTTGATGCTCTCGAGAATACTATAATGTTTGTAAATTTACTTTAAGGCATTTAATGCAAAAGTATTTTCCAAATTATCAAGTTTGTTTAAGATTTTCCTTTAACATAAGCTTATCAATTTTCCTTTTGGAAATATGACCCAAATCCCTATGCTTTAATAAAACATAAACTTTACTTGATAACTTTTGCTTTCTAGTTTTGGTTTCATTATTTAAGGGATACATTTATTGTTTGAATAATGTCAAGTAAATAAAGAACACTTGACAAAGTACTAGTATCAACAACCTTGGAATTTAAAATAAAAATCACATTTATAAAAGATGAACAAAATAACCTTTTTTGTTCAATAGTGTGATAAATATCAAATTCCGTCTAAATGACGGTACAACAAATGTATTATTTATACAAATAACACTAAGCACTTTAAAAATAACCAAAATTCCCGATGCCTTTCACTTCAACCGGATCCCGGCTTCCATATAGATGAATCCTTCATCTTCTCCAGGACTTCGGTATTTCAGGCAATCCTACATAGACATTCATTATGTGAGTTGTTGTAACATAATTCAACCACTATGTATATGTAGGAAATGAAACCAAATTAGCCTTTATCACAAATAATTCCAAATGACATACCTTTCTTAGCACGCCAAGCGTGATACTTAGGGCAGTCGTACTTCATGTGAGTGATGTCCTTGCAAAAGAAGCAGTCCTCTTTATGATCATGAGATGATCCCTTAAGCTTCTTTTTACTTGCAACCACAATGTCCTTCCCTTTTCTCTTTGTCCCATGAGAAGAGGTAGATGCCAAACATCCCTCAATCATATCAAGGAATATTTTAGCATCAACGTCCTTGGAGACACCGTCCAAAATGGTCTCCGGGACAACTATATTCATGATCATTAGGCTCACGCGGTTGGAGCGTTCCAACTTCTCATTATTTAAGCAATCTTCTTGAGTGCTTATATCAGAAAGAGGAAGAGGAAACGGTTCCCTTAATGCGTGATCTATGTCCATATAGCCTAAGATCATCATCAATTTATTTTTCCAAGTTTTAAAATTAGTCCCGTTAAGCATCGGTAAAGTACTCATAGCAGTAATCACGGATGAAGCAATAAGTAAATCTGTTGGGTTTTGAGAACAAAAAAGAATGAAAACAAAAACATGAATAAGAAACTACAAAATGAAAAATGATTAATTATATCAACGAAATCCATCAATAAGACAATCAACATGACATCAAAACTAATATTTGGATTGCGAGTTGACTCATAAATGATTGCCTTAGGTAACAAGTAATTTGAACTTATATTTTAATAAATACTTAATCTTCCTTTGGGCCGACATAAGTACCTAAAAAAATATCCTAATGTTCATTTTATTTGTTACCACATGAATGCCTAAGTTTAGTCAAATGTCAAGATCTTCTTTGAAAAATTCAAGTCATTCACATATTAACTTAAACATCCAACACTTTACAATTTAAGGGTTTAAATAACGTAAATCACTTAGGCGACAATATTATTTAAACAATGAATAAAATTGTCAAAGCATATAATTAATCATAACTTTTTAGGTTTGAAATAATGTAGGTTTTGTTCCAAGGGAAAAACAAAATAGTACAAAACTTAGAAAAGTCCAAAACCTGTGAACAGTAACTGCTCGGCCGAGTCTTATGAAGTGCTCGGCCGAGCACCTTAATCAGAATGTTTTGGTCAATTTGTCACATTATGCTCGGCCGCTCTAAACAAAACGCTCGCCCGAGCTGCTCGGCCGAGTCATATGATGTGCTCGGCTGAGCACCTTAATCAGAAACAAATGCCTTATTTGACATACAATGCTCGACCGTGCAAAACCAAATGCTCGGCCGCGCAAGTCTTGGTCCGACCGGGCATAACCAAAGACCCGACCGGGTATTCAAGAGAACCGGACCGAACTCGACCAAAGGTCCGACCGGTTTATGCCATTTTTGGCGTCTGTTCATGTGCTCGGCCGAGCAAATCCAAAGACTCGGCCGAGCAGTTCGCGCCTTTTCATATGCTCGGCCGAGCAAAACAAATGACTCGGCCGAGCACCCCATTTTCTGAACTTTCTGAATTTGTTTAATTTATTCCCAAAAGGCCATGAATTGCAAGTAGATCCACATGTTATGTACTTAAAACATAAAACCATGTTATTTAGGGATAATCTTGCCTTAAAATTAATGGAATCAAGTGAGTAGATCCACATGGTATGCACGAAAACATAAAACCATGTTATGAAGGGATAATCACACTTAAACCATTTAGTTTTAATGAACAAAACTTTCAAACCTTTTCTGAATTTTAGATGATGATTATCAGTGCTCTATGAACGAATTAGAGTCCCTAATCAACATCAAAACTTAATGATTCAACAGGGAAAATGAATCAAAATTGAAAGTATACACTTTCCAAAAAAAAAAAAAAGAACTCAAACTTAAACTAAAGATGAGCGGGGCTCTGATACCAATTGTTGGAACAATTTTAATCCCTGAATGCCACACTCACTTTAGAATATGATTGAGGAAGAGATGAAGCGGAAGCGATAAAATATATACCTGTTGAATCCATGGATGATGTAGGGAGAAATAAGATGAAGAAGAAGAAGTAGGGAATGAAGATCTTCTAAGTAATAGTGACTTCTTAATCTCTCAAGTACTTCAATAATGTGAAGAGAATTTAGGAGAGATAACAAGAATGAATAATTATTTCTAGGCTTGATGGAAGGGCCTTTAAATAGGAAACATTGTGTCACTTCACCTAGGGACTACACCCTTTCAAGAAGCTTAGTGATATTATATTACTCTTTTGCCCATCACAATTAAGTAATTATATATCCAAGAATTCTACACATTTTATTATCAACTATACTTTATAAATTAACATTATAATCATAATTTTATAAATTGGAAGTCTAAATTACTTGTGTTGCAAGCCATGTCCTTACACTTCGAATCTAGATTACCCGTTCAAGTTTCAGATAAGGCAGTTTCCGTTAATTGTATCATATGCAATGACAATTAACAAGAGTTAGGGTCAATCATTGACTAATGTTGGATTGTTTCTAAAAAGACATGTGTTTAGTCATGCTCAACTATATGTTGCTTTTTCATGGGTAACAAATCGTGCTTGGCTGAAGATATTGGACTGTCATGAAGAAGGAAAAACAATCGATGAAACAACAAATGTTGTTTATAAAGAAATTTTTCAAAATTTGTAATTATATTGTTAATTTAATATTTAACAATTTTTAATCACATTTATAGCTATTCACTTTTCCTTTATTTCTCAAAGTCAGTTGCCCGTGCCGTGTAACACTAGTTAAACTTAAATGACATTCATAGTTGGATCACGACCCTTAAATTCACATAATAGTTTTATGTCCGGTTTATTCCTATCTTAGCCTAATTAAACGTAGATGGCATTTATATAGATCACGCCCTTATATTCAAGACAAAAACTTAGGTGAGAACAAAGGGATCCGTTTCATGGTAGAGACGGGTCATATTTGACCCATGACCCGTCCCACGAACCGGCTCCATGACCCATGGGGTGACACTGCCACGTGGCAGCCTCTCATAGGTCCAATTCTTTTTTTTTTTGCTTTTTAAAATTTTTATATATATTTTTTTCTTTTTTTTCGGTTTGTCAAAAGTAATACTCCCTCCGTCCCAATTTAAAGTTCTTAGTTTGACTTTGCACGGAGATTAAGAAAAAGTAAATGTTGTGAGTATGAAAAGTAAAGTGAGAGAGAGAAAGTGGGTAGGCAGTTTTTGTTGTGAGAATGACAAGTGGGTCCCACTTTCCATTTTAGGTAATAAAGCAAAGTAAGAACCCTAAATTGGGACAAACTAAAAAGGAAAGTAAGAACCTTAAAGCGGGACAGAAGGAGTAGTTACTATAACTAAATGTAACAGTTTGTATATACAGAAAAAGTAACAGTGTTTTTTTTTTTTTTTATGTTTTCTTCGTTTGCCAAAAGTAATACTTATTACAACTAAAATGTAACGAACGTGTTACTTATATGTAACAGTGTTTATACAAAATTGTAACACATATGTATAGAAAAAGTAATAATTCAACCATTTACATTTTTAGAGCTAAAAACACTTGATTAGTATTACATTTAAAAGTATTACATTATCAATAGAAATTTGTTACAATTTATTTTATTAAAGTGTTACATTTACTTGTACAATCAATTACATTCATGTATATGGGTTGTTACTTTTTAAATGTTACTTTCTTTCAAAAAATTAAATCAAAATACACAATATTTTACATTTTTGCAAAAGCACTATTACATTTCAGTATAAATGACAATTACATTTAGATATTGTTTGGGTTACACGTAATTATAGTTAGTATTACATTTGAAAAAAATGGGTAAAACGAGCTTTTATTTTTGTAAAACAGGTGTTAGGTTTACTTATGAACAATGTTACTTTATATGTATACAGTCATTACATTAAGTTGTGGTAACTATTACTTTTGGTAAATGACGGAAAAGACGAAAAAATAATATAAACAAAAAAAAATAAATTTGTCCAGGTTGTAGGGACCGGGACCGCGACCACATCTCTCCACATTAGTATGATATTGTCCGCTTTGGGCCCAGCCCGCACGGATTTGTTTTTGAGTCAACTCCCAAAAGGCCTCATACTAATGAAGTGGGTGGGTGCTCTTATATACCTTGCAATTGTTTTCTCAATTGCCGATGTGGGACTTTGGGTTGCACCCCAACACAGGTAACTATTACTTTTGGTTACAGTAACTATTACTTTTGACTGCCACGTGGCAAGACCGGGTTATGGATCCGGGTCATGGGTAAAAAATGACCCGTCTCTACCATGAGACGGATCCCCTTGTTCTCACAGGAGACTTGCTCTATATTTAAAATAGTTGTAAAAATTAAAGGAAGTCTTGTGTGAGACGGTCTTACACATGAGATGGATTTCGTGGACGTGCTTTTCCTCGCTCATAAAAGGCAAACCATTTACCCTCTCAACGAGGTCCGTCTCATATGTGAAACCTCCTCACACAAATTTGTCTAACAATTATTCAACCTCATTCCGTCTTACTAATGTTCTTACTTTTTCTTATTCAAATGATAGTTGAACTATAACATTAATTTATTTTAATTATATTAATAAAAATCAGATTAAACAGATTTAATCAATTAAGGGGCAATCACGAATTCAATAGTAATACAGAAGCATAACAGAAATAGCAAAGGAACGCGTACCAAAAAAACGGCAAACAGAAATCAAGAGGGAGTCAGAACACTTATCAGATCGAGTCGCCTATATGAAGACTCTCCTAAGAGAATTTATTGTCCCCTTACTAGTGCGACAAAGAGTTACGGCAAAATCCTCCGATGATAAAACGATCTCAGAAAACGTACCAAGAAATCTCGCATGAACAGGTACAGATGCACTTGCGCATGCTGTCACACTTTGCCTGAAAGATCAATCACAGAAACAGTGTATGGAGAAGACAAATTTCGAGAGAGCAAACATCAAAGATTATTTTTGCGTGTATAAAATCTGAAACCTGGACTGTTATTTGTACAAGTATGAAGTCGGTTTAGGTTTTTTAGAAGGACTCTTAAACCTACCCGAATTACAGTAGCTTATTCTTGAAGGAAAAAAAAACTGTACAGTTAGAGTCCAGTTAGGAAACTGGCGAGACTAACTGATTCCGTTAGCAAAAAGGAAACTTCAAATAAATTTTGACTAAAAAGATAGGACCCCCGAACCATTCGCCCAAACGCCCGAGCTCGAGCCCGTGCCCGTGCCGAGCCGAGCAAGCGCGTGTGGGGAAAGGTTCAATCCCACCTCACATGTAACTTGAACATGAGACTATGAAATGCCTGTAATTTATGGCACTCCAACGTCCCATTCCAATTCCATGTAGGTTGGCACAAAAAGCCTTTTATATTCCCAAACAAAGGGAAGATTTAGCTTTCCTATCCCATGTGGGATACCAACCAACCCATTTCATCTTTGAGAATTAAAGCACTTAAATGCCCATCTTTGAAGTCTTAGAACTATAGATTAAATCCATAAGTTGGCTTTCACCAAAACATCAAATTTCCTCATGCTACATCATACAATGTATATCAACATTGACCATGGTCAAACTCAAGGGGACCCACAAATGGGACCCACCCAAAGTTCACCAAATGCCAAATGTCCAACAGTTATCATCTCAGATATCACTTTTTTTTTAATTCCAAATGTAACATGATTAGTTTTACAAAAGTAGATAGAAATGTAGTTAAATTTGCACATATAAATACTAATTATGCTAAAAATATGTATTATAACTTTATTCGTTAAAAAAAAAAAAGAAGAAGAAGAAGAATACATGTGTATCTCCACAAGTAGTTCCCCTTTGTAGCCACTCTCTTTTACTGACATACTTCTTCATAACTCCTAGTTTTTTGTTGACTTGATCTCACTAGTAACTCCTTCTAACTCTTTATTTGTAGATCTTTCTTTTCATTCCCACTAAAGAGCATTCTACAATAACTCTTTGTTCCCGCTTGCTTAAAGAGCATCTTACAAAAACTTTTATTCAGTTGGGTCCGCTCCAAAGTTTTAAAGGGAGAGAAAAGAAATGGAGAGGGAAGGGGAGGGGAGGGGAGGGGAAGGAAAGGGAGGGGAGGGAATATAAGATCCTTCCGATACGCTTTGGGTTAGGAAGGAAATGAAGAAAAAAACTAAACTTTCCCTCTCCATGCTCCCGTGTTTAGAATGAAATGGGAGGAAAATAAAGAAAATTACATTGATTTTACTTTTCTTTCCTTTCTTTCCTCTCATTTCCTCTCAGTTTTGAGAGAATTGTATATGAGGGAAAGTCTAATAAATTTTCCTTCCCTTTCCATCTACTTCCTCCCTAAACAAACTTTAGAACAACTTGAGAGAGGAAAATATATTAGGTTTCTTTCCTTTTACCTTTCTTTTCATTAATTTTTAAAACTCCGGAACAGAATGTATTCATAAATGGGTTAGTGAAAAAGAGCAAAATAATTAATAAATAAAGAGATGAAAATCTTATCACTAGTACAATGGAGTCAACTTTAAACTATTGCTCAAAGATCATTCGTTGTAACGTCAAAAAATGTGTGAAGATTATTTTGGCACAGAGAGAGAGTATAACTTAGTGATTTATCAATAATATTTTTTTTTATAATTTCGCTAACATGATTAACATTAGTGTTTTTAAATCCTGCATGGCTGCTTGCGGTCTTTTAGGGGTCGTTTGGTTCCGCGGAATTTTATTAAAGGAATGGAATGGTCAATGGAATTGGATTCCTGAAGGAACTGGAAAGGGAAAAAAATTTGGTCAAACCTTGTGTTTGGCTGGCACGGAATGGAATTGAATTGCCATTCAATTCCTTGGTAATTCATGTTTGGTTTAAAGACAAAACTCTTTGAATGGAATAATAATAATAATATTAATAATAAGAAATTATAATAATAAACAATACTCCCTCCGTCCCAGCTCACTTGAGACCTTTTGACCAAAACTGGTCAACTTAAGGTCAGTTTGACCAACACTTTATAAAAATATTTATGATCCGAATAAAAATTTAAAAAATGTAAAATGATCATCATTCAAAATCCTCTCAGTAACAATTTTTAAAATTTTTTTTGGAACATAAATATTTCTATAAAGTGTTGGTCAAACCGACCTTAAGTTGACTAGTTTTGGTCAAAATGTCTCAAGTGAGCTGGGGCGGAGGGAGTAAATAATAATAAAAATAATAATAGTAATAAATATTATTATTAATATTATTATTTAATATTGTTACTATTATTATTATTACAATAATAATAATAATTTATTATTATATTATTATTTATTATTATTATTATTTATTATTATTTATTATTAACATTATTATTATTATTTACTATTATTATTATTATTATTTATTTTTATTACTATTATTATTATTTATTTTTATAATTATTTATTAATATTTATAATAATTATTATTATTATTTATTATTAACATTATTATTATTTCATATTATTATTATTATTATTTATTATTATTATTATTATTTATTATTATTATTTATTATTTATTATTATTTATTATTATTAATATTATTATTTATTATTCTTATTAATTATTATTATTATTATTATTATTATTATTATTATTATTCCGAAATTTCTTCAATTCCGCCAAATAGAATGAAATTGATGGAATTGAACATTCCTCCCATTTTTGGATGAAATGATAAATTCCTTCATGGAATGGAATTGGACATTCCATTGGAATGAAAAAAACAACAAAAAACCCAAACATGCAAACGGAATTGGTCAAACTGAATTGGGCATTCCATTCATTCATTTTACCACGAACCAAACGGTCCCTTAGACTTTGTTTTATTTGAAACATTTTTTAATTGGAAACGTTCTTGTCCTGGTGTTGGGGTTGGTTCGATTAGGGATGACCAAACCGAACCGGAACCAGAAAACCGGACCGGAAAAGCCCGGAACCGCAAGGCATCCGGGCCGGTTCAGGGTCACATATATGCCGGACCGGACCGGAACCGGAATGAAAATCCCTTGTTTTTCAATAATTTTAAAGGGGGGGGACCGGAACCGTACCGGAACCGGATTGTGACAAACCGGAACCGGATTGTGCCAAACCGGAACCGAAACCGGGGTAAGCGCGGGCCGGTTTAGGGTCACCCTTTTGCCGAACCGGAACCGGCGGTCCGAACCGGAACCGGGCCCGGAACCAGTTTTGGCCATCCCTAGGTTCGATACTCTTCCCTGATGTGTCTTTTTTTTGTAGATTCCCCCGTTTGTATTTTTGATTTTGATCGATTTCATTTGCTTAGGCCTAAACCTGATCTTTGAATCTTGAAAAGATTGCATTTCAAGCCATGATATGAAAAAAAAAATTTGTTTTGATTGGAAGAAACCTCGTGATTTTTTAGACCCTAAATTATCATTATAATTACAGGAAGTCTTGTGTGAGACAGTTTCATACATGAGACGGGTCTCAATGAGAGCAAATGGGCTCCCCTCCCCCAAGTCCAACCCATAGAAGGGCAGACCATTACTATCTTAATTAACGAAACATGTTTCATGTGTAAAACCGTCTCACATAAATTTTTATCTTATAATTAACCCTTGAAAAATTGAATGTAATTAGATAATGTTTTTTAAACACGGACCTCTCTTCAGCACGGAATAAATAAAGCTATATAATGACATTTTTCAAAGCTGATTTGGTAAATAAATGCACTTTTAAAAATTTTAGGGATGAAATATAGCCTCTATAACTATTCCTCTGATTTGGAAAGATATTTTATTTGATTTTGATGGTTATATATACTCCCTCCGTCCCACACCAATGGGCATTTTTTGTCAAACTTACTTGAACTTTGACTAACATTTTATGCTAAATAAATTATCTCAAAAGAAATATAAAGATAGTTATTGATAATGTTTTTATTACTAATATAGTAATTTTTTTAAAAAAAATTATGGAGATTAATAATTTAGCATAAAATGTTAGTCAATGTTCAAGTTGGTTTGACCAAAATGACAATTGGTATGGGACAGAGGGAGTAATAATTTTAGACCAAATATTAATGACAATTTATTATTTTAATAAACTTTAAATTTTTTTATTTATAAAATATTTATAATTTATGTAAAAATATCATTAATATTTGATAAAAATAAATGACTATATTTCTGTGATGAAAGAGAGTATTGTGAATATAAATGTTCAGGGTTGTTGCAAAATTTGAGGGGAACAGATTCAATTATGAGGAGCCCATTAAAAATAATCTCAAAATAAAGCAATTGGCTAAGTTGCAAAATACAAAAATTTTGGATATAAATTTTCAGAAGATACGTAGCTGTTATTATTATTATTATTTTTTTTTTATATATTTTCTCTATGTATTTAGTTGGTCAAATGGAAAATGTTTTGGCCATTGTTGTTTCTTGGACTTCTTTTGTTAACGAATGCCCTATCATTTGGGTTGAGCGTCCGTCACATGTGGATTGCCCAACTCCAAACTTTATGTATTTGCTAATAAAATCTTGAATAATACTAGGGGCACAAAAAAGTCACAAAATCTTGCTCACAAAATCCTAAGTGTAATGATTTTATTGGTGTTTTTAAGTAGACTGTGGCGGGTCAATTACCGATGCAACCAATAAAATAATCACCTCATTGTGTGAGCAAGATTTTGTGAGCTTATTTTGTGCCCCTAGCATTGCTCTAAAATCTTGTTGTTTGCTTCAAAAAAAAAAAAAAAAACAAAAACAAAAAACAAAACAAAAAAAAAAAAAAAACAAAACAAAACAAACAAAAACTTTGTAATATTAGCATTAACACTTACATAAAACATAAAAGACAGGATTTTTGGAAAACCCGTTTTTACTAACGTCAGATAAAAATCCAATTTTCTCTAGAGCTGCTTCATCAACATATATAAATAAATAATATAAAAACTGAAATGATGCTGCACGAAACGTGTTGGATCAGTCCTCCGTCTAGTGGTTCGGATAATCCCAGCAAAGAATATCTTCGTGTCCGGAATCTGCACACAATGAACAAAACGTGAACTAGCCGGGGCTTCACCGGCGAAGGCCCTCCGGCGTGAGAGTAAGAATTCGGGTAATCTGTGAATAGAGAAATCAATGGACTAGTTAGGGCCAAAGAGTTCGTTACCCGTTCCTGTGTCGAGGACCTGTTTTTATAGGCGTGGGTGTATGAGTTCTGACTTGTTAGGAAAGCCAGGAAGCCCGTGGTGATGTAGGACTCATATTCCTTGGAGATAGACTCCTAATAAGGATGAATTAAGCCCTGTTATCTGATAGGAGAGTTATCCTTGTTAGGATAAGGACTCTTAATTTTAGAGTTGTAGTATAACTCTTATAAATGGATTCCCGATTGAAGTAGGAGGCATATGGTGTAAGTCATCCCGTCATCTGTCTCGGCTTTGTCACGGAAGCCGGCTAGGGATCGGGCCTATTGGAACTCGGCCTAGGCAAGGTCTGCCCGCTGGATGTCGGCCTCCGGGAAGGTGGGCTTCGTTAATGGGCCTCAGGGGTGTGAGCCCAGAATGTATGAGTCCCATTTAACCAAGTCGGTTTATGTCGTTCAGTGGCCCCCGAGTTTCTATCTCGGCATGCCGAGTAGGAACTGTCTCTGTACTTGATTCTGAAGCTTCATTTATCATGATTTGACAGTCAGCCACTGTTAGTGTTTATTTCCGCAAGTGCACGGGTTATTATAGTATAGAAAGTGCAAGAGCGAGTCGATCCCACGAGGACAACTTTACTTACAAAATATCTTTGCTTAGAGTAAGAAAATAAAGAAAAGGAAATGATTGGGGGTTATAAAATTGTTTGTCACGACTAGAAAGTAATAATAAAAACTATAGCTTAGATTGAAAACTCTTATGGTTAAAGAATTCTCGGGATTGGGACACAAACAATCATTGTATTCATCAACTATCCATGCTCTATTTAGATTAAAGTTTCATTTTAAAACAAGGATGGTATGCTTGGCCTACACTACTTCTCACGATCAAGCAAGTAGCGTTTGTATTCTCATACTAATTATGCCCTATCTCTCGATGGCCCATAATTAGTAAGAATCCATTAAGTTTCTTTATGAAAATCAGCATACTTTCCACTCAAGGAGCATCCCTAAGCCATTACACTACTCTCGTGAGTAATGAACTTAGTTCTGACTATATGGATCCGCTAATCAAGGTTCTCCGATCAGTACTTCCCTTGATTAACTAAAATTCATACGAGCCATGGACGTCATCATGGTTGTAGGCGTTAAAGTTTGATATAGTAGAATTGTTTAAGATGAAGAAAGTAGATTTAGAGCATGAACATTAGTAAATACAAGTGTTTGTTGAGTTTCCAACCCCAAGAAATAGGGGGATTACTCACAAGCCATTTGTGAAAAGAGAAGAATAAGATGAAGATGAGATAAAAGAGTAGAGATACTTATTCTGGAGACAAAGACTTGAAAATAACCTCTTGATATTATTGCTTGAGAAAACTCAGAAATTTGTTCAAGAAATGTTGAATGTCTTTCACAAATTCTGAGAATTATTTGATGTTTGAGAGTACAATTTTCACTATAGTAAGTTTACAAAGTTTCTAGATATCTAAACTACTGATTTTTACTTCTATTTATAAGCCTTGGAGAAGGGGAGGCAATCTTTCCCGGATGGGTGCTTGGAGAGGTCTTCATTTGAAAAGGCACCTTTTTGCTGATTCAGAGGGTGCTCGGCCGAGTCAAGGAAAAGTGCTCGGCTGAGCAAGCCTTCGAAAATAAATCTGCCCTTTCTGATTCCCTATGCTCGGCCGAGTCAAGGGTACTGCTCGGCCGAGCAGACCCTGCTTTGACTGGAACTTTGACTTTTCATGGACTAGCTTATTTCCTCCTTTGCCAAGTGTTCCTCCTTCACAAAGATGATGCCTTAGCTCCCTTTTTCCTCAAGAATGTACTAAAAACCTGTTTGCATCATAGAAACATTCTCCAAGTGCATTATATCAAATAAAGAGTAGAAAATAAGTAATTTAAGTGGAATAAAAGCTAATAAACTATATTTTTAGACCTTAAATGACTATAAAATAGTCATTTATCAAACTCCCCCACACTAGAATCTTGCTTGTCCTCGAGCAAGTTAAATGTTCAAAAAGAGAGGAGTGCAAATGACACTAGTAGAAAAACAAAAAGGTCTTCAATGCTCCCTCAGAATATTGTTATATAATATTGCCTTTATAAAATTTCTTCCTTTTAAGTTTTTCATCTCAAGGGATTTGTAAAGAAGAAGGTAGGATGATATTAAAGTGCAAATAGAAAAGTTTGAATGTTAATATAACATGAATAAATACCATTGAATAAGAGCATATAGAAATAACCAAATGAATTTGTGGGTCATAAGTATGAATTAAGAATTATATTCACTCTTTTAGAGTGCTTTGTGAATAAATTTTTCATGCTTGAATATACACTTCTTAAACTATGATCTTTATTCTTTAACAAAGATGTCCATATGTCGTTATGCATTTTGAATCACAAAAATTGATGAAAGGCGGAGGATGATAGTGGAATAAGGTTCGAGATTTGATTAATTAGACGTGGCAATTGAGTTTCTTGCTTCTAAATTGTCACACTCTATAATGATATATTCATTTAGATATTTGAATGGACAATCAAAAGAAGAATATATTAATTTAATTCGCCTCTTAAAAGTGGGAATGGAAAGATGGATTAAAGTGAAATTTTTTGTGATTCATAAGCATAACAAGGATGAAAAATCTTTGAAAAAGAGTAGAAATGAAAGTTTTTGAGATGCATATACAAAAATGTTTTAAAAGTTTCACAAGTATGTAGTATCCAAACTTAATGCCTACAAACTCACTAATAATGTAATGCTTCTATTCAATAGGATTTAAAAGTTCATATTAATTTTGAAAATTTTCCATTTATAATCCAATACAATCCTATGTTGTTATTATCAAATTTCTTAAGAAGTAAAAATTAGAAGGAAAAAGTTTTACTTAGGCAAATGATAATAAAGATAACATTCTCATCAATGGGAGCATTGGCTAAATTTTTTTTTTTTTTTTTTTTTTTATATATATAGGGAACATTGCCCTTACATTTTCTTTGAAAAGAAAAACATAAAAAAAAAGAAAAAAGAAATTTAGAAAGAAAAGAAATAAGAAAAAGATAGATACTACCCCCCCACACTTAAATGAAACATTGTCCCTAATGTTTGAAAAGTAGAAACGAAAATTGGGACGAGAGTAATTTAAAGGAGAGGGAAAAAGAGGTACCGACCAGAATGGTGGCGGTGGTGGCGGATTTGGAGGCCTGAAATTCATCCAAAGGAGATGGTTTATACGACCCCTATAGGGTCACCAACCATATAATGTTTTAGTCTTTGCCCGTTGACCTTAAATTCACCTTTCTGCTCGTTCCAAATATTGACAGCTCCGTAAGGATATACTTTCCGGACTTGGAACGGACCTGACCACCTAGACTTCAATTTTCCTGGAAAAAGTTTTAACCGAGAATTGTAGAGCAAAACCATATCCCCTTCCTTGAAATCTTTCCGTATGATATGACTGTCGTGCCATTTCTTCGTTTTCTCCTTGTATAACTTGGCACTCTCGTATGCATCATAACGAAGTTCATCAAGTTCTTGCAATTGTAGTCTTCGCTTTTCACCGGCGTTTACCAAATCGTAGTTCAGTGCTTTAATTGCCCAATACGCCTTGTGCTCAAGTTCTACGGGTAAATGACACGGCTTCCCATACACCAAACGAAAAGGTGTGGTTCCGATGGGTGTTTTGAAAGCGGTGCGATAATCCCATAAAGCGTCATTCAACTTGATTGACCAATCCTTCCTTGAGCTTGTAACTGTCTTTTCAAGGATCCACTTAAGTTCCCGGTTCGACACTTCCACTTGACCGCTAGTTTGAGGGTGATATCCGGTGCCTGTTTTATGATGGACACCATATTTCTTTAAAAGAGCCTCAAATTGACGGTGTGAGAAGTGAGAACCGCCGTCGCTTATGACCACCCTTGGTACCCCAAATCTCGGAAAGATGATGTTCTTGAAGAGTTTCATGACAACCTTTGAGTCGTTTGTTGGAGATGCTATGGCTTCTACCCATTTGGACACATAATCCACGGCTACAAGAATATATTTGTTATTGTAGGATGATGGAAATGGTCCCATGAAATCTATGCCCCAAACATCAAAAATCTCGACCTCTAGGATATTGTTAAGAGGCATTTCATTCCTCCTTGAGATGTTGCCGGTACGTTGGCAACGATCACAAGTAAGAACAAAATTTCGAGAATCTTTAAATAGAGTCGGCCAATAGAAACCTGATTGAAGAACCTTGGTGGCGGTCTTGAACGAACTTGCATGCCCACCATAAGGAGAAGAATGACAATGATGAAGGATGTCATTTATCTCCTCATTAGGCACACATCGCCTAATGATTCCATCTGCGCAATGTTTGAAGAGGAGGGGGTCTTCCCAAAAATAGTTTTTGATTTCGGAAAAGAATTTCTTCCTTTGTTGGTAATTCATTTCCGGGGGAATAATTTTGCAAGCCAAATAATTAACAATGTCCGCAAACCAAGGGGTATCGACATTGTTAATGGCTAGTAAATATTCATCTGGGAATGAATCGTCAATAGGGAGATTTTCTTTATCGGAGTCAATAATATTTTTGGGGAGACGAGATAAATGATCTGCTACCAAGTTTTCCGTCCCCTTCTTATCACGGATCTCTAAGTCAAACTCTTGGAAAAGAAGGATCCATCTTATGAGTCTTGGTTTGGCATCCTTCTTTGCCAATAGATATCTTATTGCTGCGTGATCCGTGTATATAATCACTTTCGATCCCACCAAATACGACCGGAATTTGTCTATTGCAAATACCACGGCCAATAACTCTTTTTCTGTGGTGGCATAATTTACTTGTGCTTCATCTAGTGTCCGACTTGCATAATAAATGGCATGTAATTTCTTGTCTTTCCGCTGTCCCAAAACTGCTCCTACTGCATAATCACTTGCATCGCACATAATCTCGAAAGGGAGATCCCAATCGGGTGGTTGGACAATAGGAGCGGACACCAATTCCTTTTTTAACCTGTCAAAAGCCTCAAGACAAGAACTATCGAACAAAAATGGAGCATCTTTTAAAAGTAGATTGGTTAAAGGTTTAGAAATTTTAGAAAAATCTTTTATAAATCTCCGGTAAAAACCGGCATGGCCTAAAAAGCTTCTTACACCTTTAACATTGGTGGGTGGAGGTAATTTTTCAATGACTTCAACCTTTGCCCTATCTACTTCAATTCCTTTCTCGGACACCATGTGTCCAAGAACAATTCCTTCATTGACCATGAAATGGCACTTTTCCCAATTAAGAACAAGGTTTACCTCTTCACATCTTTGTAAAACTTTAGATAAGTTTTTTAAGCATTCATCGTAAGAGGAACCATAAACTGAAAAATCGTCCATAAAGACTTCCATTATATTTTCTATAAAATCTGAAAATATTGCCATCATGCAACGTTGAAAGGTGGCGGGAGCATTACAAAGTCCAAATGGCATTCTCCTATAAGCGAAGGTACCATAAGGACAAGTAAAAGTTGTTTTTTCTTGGTCATCCGGATGTATGGGAATTTGAAAGAATCCGGAGTAACCATCTAAGTAACAAAAATGCGAATGCTTCGCTAACCTTTCAAGCATTTGGTCAATGAAAGGTAAAGGAAAATGATCTTTTCGGGTGGATTTGTTTAATTTTCTGTAATCTATACACATTCGCCATCCCGTGACGGTCCTAGTAGGGATTAATTTATCCTTATCATTTTTTATTACCGTCATTCCTCCCTTCTTAGGGACAACTTGTACGGGACTTACCCATTTACTATCCGAGATTGGATAAATAATGCCCGCATCAAGTAACTTAAGGACTTCTTTCTTCACGACCTCTTTCATATTAGGATTTAATCTTCTTTGATGTTCTATGGAGGGTTTATGGTCATCCTCTAAATCAATCCTATGCATGCAAATCTTAGGGTGAATCCCTTTTAAATCATCAATTGTATATCCAATAGCTTTTTGATGTATTCTAAGTTCTCTTAATAATTTTTCGGTCTCAAGAGGGCTTAGACTCGCGTTAATAATTACTGGATAAGTAGAATTAGGTCCCAGAAATTCATACCTTAGATTCGAAGGGAGAGGTTTTAATTCAACTTGAGGTGCCTTATATACCTCATTGTTAGAAGGCTCCGCTTTAGCTTCTAACTTTTCAAATGTAATGCTTCCTTTCTTTGCTGCAGCGTTAGCATCAAGATACATAGCATAATTTGAGGCATCAACATCGCTATCTAAGAATTTCTCATCTACAAGACATCTTTCAAGCGGGTCCTTAGATTGAGGTTTTTCAAACTCCTTGCTTAAGGATTCTAGCATGTTAATATTGGAGCAAGTGTTCTCAAGATTGGGATTTTTCATTAATTTTGTCAAATTAAATTCTACCTTCTCATTCCCTACATTTAAAGAAAGGTTACCATTTCTAACATCTATAATTGCCCCAGCTGTGGCAAGGAATGGTCTACCTAATATGATAGGAATGTGATGGTCCTCTTCCATCTCAAGAACAACAAAATCAACCGGGATGATTAATTTCCCGATTTTACAAGGGACATCTTCCATAATCCCTATTGGATACTTGATTGAGCGATCCGCTAATTGTAATGATATGGTGGTGGGTTTGAGTTCCCCGACACCTATTTTCTTACTAACCGAAAGCGGAATGAGGCTTACACTAGCCCCAAGATCAAGCATAGCATTATCTACATCAAATTTCCCTATATTGCAAGGAATAGAAAAAGTGCCGGGATCTTTTAATTTGGGAGGCAATTTCCTTTGCAAAACAGCACTTACTTCTTCATTTAATGCAACTGTCTCATATTCCTCTAGTTTCCTTTTATTTGAAAGAATATCTTTTAAAAACTTAGCATAAGAGGGCATTTGTTGCAAAGCATCCGTAAAAGGGACATTGATGTAAATAGATTTTAAAACTTCTAAAAATTTTGCAAATTGTTTATCAAGTTTTGCCTTTACCAACCTTTGGGGGTAGGGTATTGGCGGATCAAAATTTCTAGAAACTTTAGGGGATTCCGTCCCCTTTTTTACTTCTTCATTAGTCTCAACCAATGGTGGGGTAGGACTAACGTTCTCCTCATTAGATTTGATGATTTCTTTAGGAGGGGGCTCTATATAGTTCTTTTCCACTCCTAAGTACTACCGCCTTAGCATAAAAAACGTGCTGTTTCTCTAGCATTTTATTATGGGCGGCTAGACTATCAAACCTACTATTCAAAACTTTAAAGTTTTCCCTAAATTCATTATTAATCTTCTCTTGATTTTTATTATTTTCGACCATATAGTCTATAAGAAGATCTAATTTAGATTTAGGGGGAGGGAAAGAATTATTGTTGAAATTCTTGGGTACAAATCCCGGTGGTTGTGAGGAAGGTTGTGGGTTTAAAACATTATTACTTCTATAGGAAAAATTGGGGTGATTCTTCCATTCGGAATTGTATGTGTTAGAATACATACCCCCTCTTTGTCCATTAGAATTAACAAAATTGACTTGCTCACTAGAATTAGTGTCAAGCAAATCACAACTTTCGCTACTATGTGAGTTTGACCCACATAGTTCACAAATAACGTTAACGTTAGCCACGGAATTTGTATTCAATTTATCAATCTTCTTATAAAGCATATCAAATTTCGAAGATAGAAGAGTAACAACATCAACATTAAACTTACCTGCTGTTCCTTGCGGTTGATCCCTTTCACTAGACCATTGGTAGTGGTTCAAGGCGATGCTCTCGATCAAGTCATATGCCTCATCCACTCCTTTGTTCATTAATGCTCCTCCCGCGGCAGCATCGATGGTCTCTCTAGTCTTGAATGTGAGACCATTGTAGAAGGTGTGCACTATCAACCACTTTTCAAGCCCGTGGTGTGGACACATCCTTAAAAGCTCCTTGAAGCGCTCCCAAGCATCATATAACGACTCATCTCCATTTTGACTGAAATTTGTTATCTTGGTCCGGATCTGAGCGGTCTTGGATGGTGGGAAGAAGCGTCCAAGAAAGGCTTCTTAAACTTGGTCCCATGTTGTTAATGAATTGTGGGGGACCGCGTTCAACCATTGTTTCGCCTTATCCCTTAGTGAGAATGGGAAAAGGCGCATCCGAATAGCTTCCGGAGTGACACCTATGATTCGGGTGGTGTCACAATATTACAAGAAGGATTGGATGTGAAGGTGGGGATCTTCAAGTGCCGAGCCACCGAATTAGTTATTCATAACCATATGCAAAAGTTGTGGCTTGATCTCAAAGTGGGCTGCGTCGGCATTTGGTACCACGATTGGTGTCCTAGTTCCCGGGGTACTTGGGTTAACAAACTCCCGAAGGGTTCTAGGTGGTGGCGTGGCAGGTATTCCATCACCGTCTCTATTTGGTCACCATTTTGTGCCATTTCTGCTTCTAGGAATTCTCTGAATTTTCTTAACCTTTCGTGAAAGGTCCTTTCTGGCTCCGGATCAAACTCTTCAAGAGGCTTCCGGGCTCTTTTCATATACTCCGAGAGTACCTAAATGGAATACAAAATTAAAGACACAAATTCTTTGACGGGATGTTAGATAATTAACAAAAATAAAATAAAAAAATTATTAAACTAAAAACTAAAAATAGAAAGCAAAAGAAAAATTTTGAAAGTAAACCGTTGTCCCCGGCAACGGCGCCAAAAACTTGTTAGTGTTTATTTCCGCAAGTGCACGGGTTATTATAGTATAGAAAGTGCAAGAGCGAGTTGATCCCACGAGGACAACTTTACTTACAAAATATCTTTGCTTAGAGTAAGAAAATAAAGAAAAGGAAATGATTGGGGGTTATAAAATTGTTTGTCACGACTAGAAAGTAATAATAAAAACTATAGCTTAGATTGAAAACTCTTATGGTTAAAGAATTCTCGGGATTGGGACACAAACAATCATTGTATTCATCAACTATCCATGCTCTATTTAGATTAAAGTTTCATTTTAAAACAAGGATGGTATGCTTGGCCTACACTACTTCTCACGATCAAGCAAGTAGCGTTTGTATTCTCATACTAATTATGCCCTATCTCTCGATGGCCCATAATTAGTAAGAATCCATTAAGTTTTCTTTATGAAAATCAGCATACTTTCCACTCAAGGAGCATCCCTAAGCCATTACACTACTCTCGTGAGTAATGAACTTAGTTCTGACTATATGGATCCGCTAATAAAGGTTCTCCGATCAGTACTTCCCTTGATTAACTAAGATTCATACGAGCCATGGACGTCATCATGGTTGTAGGCGTTAAAGTTTGATATAGTAGAATTGTATAAGATGAAGAAAGTATATTTAGAGCATGAATATTAGTAAATACAAGTGTTTGTTGAGTTTCCAACCCTAAGAAATAGGGGGATTACTCACAAGCCATTTGTGAAAGAAAAGAATAAGATGAAGATGAGATAAAAGAGTAGAGATACTTATTCTGAACTTGAAATGGAGACAAAGACTTGAAAATAACCTCTTAATATTATTGATAAAGAACTCAGAATATTGCTTAAGAAAAGATGAATGCCTTTCACAAATTCTGAGAATTATTTGATGTTTGAGAGTACAAATTTCACTATAGTAAGTTTACAATGTTTCTAGATATCTAAACTACTGATTTTTACTTCTATTTATAAGCCTTGGAGGAGGGGAGGCAATCTTTCCCGGATGGGTGCTTGGAGAGGTCTTCATTTGAAAAGGCACCTTTTTGCTGATTCAGAGGGTGCTCGGCCGAGTCAAGGAAAAGTGCTCGGCCGAGCAAGCCTTCGAAAATAAATCTGCCCTTTCTGATTCCCTATGCTCGGCCGAGTCAAGGGTACTGCTCGGCCGAGCAGACCCTGCTTTGACTGGAACTTTGACTTTTCATGGACTAGCTTATTTCCTCCTTTGCCAAGTGTTCCTCCTTCACAAAGATGATGCCTTAGCTTCCTTTTTCCTCAAGAATGTACTAAAAACCTGTTTGCATCATAGAAACATTCTCCAAGTGCATTATATCAAATAAAGAGTAGAAAATAAGTAATTTAAGTGGAATAAAAGCTAATAAACTATATTTTTAGACCTTAAATGACTATAAAATAGTCATTTATCAGCCACCAAAATCCCGAAGGGTTTAGATTTCCTGATGTCATGCTGATTCGCCCTCAGGTGAAATCATTGTTTTTCTTGGAAAGGGAAAGCTTCATTAATTGCTTCATCATAATGAGGAGTATAAATATTTCACCCTTCCTCTTCCCGGGCTATTTAAGCGTTCGCCTTTTGACATTCACTGCCCGAGAAACTCTTATTTCTCTTTCAAGAATCTCCAGAATGGCTCCAAAAAGAACATACGATGATGCTTTCCCGGAGGAAGTTGATTCATCCTCAGAAAACCAAGCTGGGAGTCCCAATTCTTCAATCAGCGATGATTTTGTGCCTTCTTCCTACCATTCTTCCTTTCCGGCAGAGGACTTGCCGTCCGATAGCAACGGCGAATTTCAAGAACCGGACCCTGTTGATGAATCTTCCGATGATGATTCTGTTGCAGAAGAGTCAATGGATGATGGTGAAGATGATGACGGAGACGAGAAAGCGAAGATGATCCAGAGCCCATCATTATTGATGAATATGGGTATGACGGAGACTCGGAGTGGGAAGAAGATGACGATGACCAAGATCAAGATAGTAATCTTTCTTGATCTCTTAATCAATGTTCCCAACTAGTTTTCTTTATGATTTTGCTCAGGTCAAGCCCCCGGCCAGTTGTGGGGGTTCATTACTATATAATAAAACTTTCTGCCTTTCTTGCCTATCAATGTCTTGTTCGAGATTTAATTTTTCCCATTCTGAACATGGTCATTCAACTACGTTTCATAAAGTAGATTCTGTTAACCTCGTCATAAATATTCTTGATGTCGCTATCGCCTCCTAATCTCGGCATTTGATGATGGAGATGCGTATTTGCAATGCTCTTGAAGTTGCCGGGATGATGACCTTGAGTCGATTTTCAATTATCGAGACGACTCGTTCTCGGCTTATTTTATGCTTGTTTACTGTCTCGACCTCGTCTTGTTACTCGTATTTAGGTTTATTATGCCGGCTTGGATACTCTTAGGCATATCGGCCTCGTCCTGACACGTGTCGGTTTGGTATTGGCAGTCTTTAAACGGTGGTCGGGTCACCTCAATCGTTTCTTCTCCTCATTTTGTACGGCGCACGTGCTTGATTGATGGGACATTCATCTTGAAAAACGTGGCCCATTAAATGCGTTTGATGATGATTTCGTGGGTGTACGTGCAACCCGTGGGTCATGGGCCAGATCCGGGTCAAACCGACCCGTAATTTTTTAACCCGCCCTACTTATATGCTCAAAATCCCTCAAATCGTCTCATTTTCAAATTCTAGCTCAAGGGAATAGTGTGTTCACCGCCGGAGAGTTTCCAGTGACCTTGATTTTTGTTGCCAATCCCGCCATTTGATTTCAATCATTTTCCTCCGCTCCGTCGGCCGATCTTTTTTCTCCGATTGCAAACTCGACGAAGGTACTGTTCCGTCCTCTTTTTCCCTCTACGATTTTTTGCCATTTGTTAGGGTTTTGGAATTGCAAAGCTTCAATCTTTACTCCCTTCTGCATTTCTACTAGTAGATCTAACTTTAGAATAGTTTCTCCTTTCTGTTATGTCTGATATTCCCCATTTTGACCCCGACATCATGTATGGCTTCAATGAGCGGAACAATAGGGTATATAGGCTGTCAGAGGGGAAATGGAAAATGTTGTCCTTAATGGCCATTAGTGATCTGTTGTTCCTGAATAAAACTCCTAGAGACGACGTTAGGTATCTCTCGGGCCTTTTTGCTCCTAGAACCCTTGATGATAGCGTAGATGGCGTAATTCTTCTCAACACTTTCAACACCATTATTCGGCACATTTTTCTTCATTATGTTAAGGACAAGTCGGCTTTCTGATCTCTCTTTGAGGGTCCTTCCTCGGCCCCAGAAGCTGGATCGGGGGGGAAGGTCACCTCGTCCTCGGCACGGGATGATTCTAACCCCTTGATTGATGCAGGTATGGCCGAGGAAGGTGTTTCCGGTAGGATTGTAGATAGATTTGAAGAGGAGGTCGCGGTCGCTCGGGGAGGCCGAGATGGGGCAGGTCCTTCTGGCTCGACTCGCCGAAGACATCCTTCCGGTGGTGAAGCCATGATTAAGGATCTCTACGATAATTATGGTGTGGATCGTCGGGAGTTCAAACTTTCCCATAGTAAGGCCCGTCCGTTTGCCAACGAGAGAGAGGCCGAACGTTTCTACTACAATGACGCCTTCCTTCCCTTTTTCTAGAAACAGTTTCAACTCGGTCTTCGCCTTCCCCTAGATCCTTTCATTAACGAGTACATGGAAGAGTGGAATATTATGCCGGCTCACCTAGGTGCTAATGCCGTGAGTTATCTTACCGGCTTTATCATTCTCTGTCGTAGCCTTAGTTTTGAGCCTTGTATGTCGGCTTTTTACCATTTCTTAAAGTCGTCTTATAATTCTTCTTCCAGAACCATTACTATCAAATCTGACCCCCACAAGCCTAAACTTATGATTCCCATATCCAATGTTGTGAATAAAGTAACCGGCTGGAATAACAACGTTATCAAGGTTGAGAGCCGACTCGGATGGGAGTTCCTGGGCCCTGATAAAGGCCCGGCGGGGCCTGAAGCCGTACATCGGCCATCCTGGAGTGCCAGCTTGATAAGGAGGTTAGAAGAGTTTGCCGCCTCAGCTACCTTTGATTGGGGTAGGACCGAGTTAGATTTCAAATATCATGTTCAAGCCGGTTTGATGAGGGGCCCGATTGGCGGTATTGTGCCGAGAGTTGTGGTGGAGAGAGGAAGCCGATTTCCGGGCTGGGTGGTACATCTTAATTTTGTTTTTCACTCGGAGTGTGACGTTTGTAAAGCCGAGAATGACAAGTGTCTCCTGGCGCGAGATATAATAGGATGTAATGTTTTTTCCTTTGATACTTTTCTTACCCCTTTCCTGTTTTGCTTTATTATCGTCCTCAACCGCCTCCTTAACTTGTGCAGATCTTTCGATGGAAGACCTCCAGATCATTGAGACCGAGGAGCTTGACCCCGCCATGGCGGCGAGAAGGAAGAGGCAGCTGTCACGCACCCGGGGCATTGAAAAACGTCATGCCGATATGGAGGCCCGACAAGAGGCGTTGCAGGCCCAAGGTGTTGCCCTCATTCCTACTAGTCCCTCTGTCGTCCAGGTTGAGGCGGGTGGAGGAGACGATATCGAGATTGTGGAAAGGGAGGTTGAGGTGGAAGTTAACCCTGCACCGGAACAGGGTCTAGGCCAGCACGATGAGGTCGAGGTCGAAGTGGACCAAATGGGCCACCGAGGGAAGAGGACGTTAGAAGAGTTTGGGGATGTTTCTGAGCCTCCTTCCAAGAGGACTCCTTCAACTCGTGGCTCGGCCTCGGCCTCGGCTCCTACTGAAGCCGAGATTAACAAACTAGCTAATGCTCTTGGAAATGTGATGATCATCCCTGATCTTGACGAATCTGTCCGTTCTGGCCCCGCCCTTAGGCTTGGTGCAGTCATTAGCGAGGTATTTTCACGCTTCCTTAGTTTCTCTGACTTTTTACTTTTGACTCTAATACTTTGTCATACTGTTCTCCCCTTTGAAGCTGGCTTCCATTGCCCAACATGAGTATGCCTTGATACAGCTCGCTGTGAGTAACGCCAAGAAGTTTGAGGACGAGGTTGGGCCTTTGCGTTCTTCTAATGCCGAGCTTAAGGAGAGGGTAGAGAAACTTGAGCAGGAGAAGCTATCTTTTGAAGTCGAGTTGAAGAAGGCAACTGATAAGTCGGCGGAAGCGGTTGAAGCTGTTCAAAGGGCCGAGATAATTGTCAGGACGGCCAGAGAAGAAGCCGATATTGCTAAGGCCGACTTGGAGAAAGAGCGCCAACGAGCCGAGGGTCTAATGCTTGAGAAGGTCGCTGTTGAGGAGAGGCTTGACCAGATGGAGGAGAGCATCCCAAGTCGAGAGGTGAGGGCTGTCGAAACCTTCAAGAAGGGGCCGGAGATGAGGGCAGCTGTTCAGGACGAGGTAGGGAGCACTTACAATGATGCATGGTTCAACCTATCTCGGCTTCTCTGGATCGACCCTGAAGTTAACATAACTCTCGACAAGCTTGCCCGGCTCTATAATCAGGATGCTTATGGGGTCGAAGCTCGTGCTGCTCATTCCCAGATCTCTTATTCTGACAAGGGTTTGAGAGTGATCAGGAGTCGAGACCACCAGGCTGGAAATCCTCAATGGGTCCCTCCTTCGGTTGAAGCGGGGAATCTAGACGACTTGATTGTGCAGGTGGAGGAAGAAGCAGGAGATGGCCTTGATTAGTTTGGGTAGGGGTCCTGTTTGGATTGAACAATTTTTCTTTTGTAATGATTCAAGTATTTGTATGGCTCGGCCCAGAGTACTTGGGGGAGAAAACACCTGATATTTTTGCTTGTTTTGAGTATTTGTACGACTCGGCCCAAAGTGCCTGGGGAGTCTAAACACTTATTTTCTGTTTATCTTGAATGTGTATGCCTAGGTCCCATAGTTATCTGGGAGGCGTAAACACTTGTCAAGTATTGTCTCGTCACTGTTAATGTTGTTCTATCTCGGCTTGAGACGTCTTAACTTTGTTTGAAGTGAGGAGACGTTGCTTAGCCTGGTTGAGGCCCTTTGTAGGCTGTGGTCGTTCACCATTATGGCCGATACGAGTGTTTGTGAACTCGGTTTTGCTAGGACTAACTCGTTGCTAGTCTCAAATTTTTATGGGGACTAGATGTAATAATCTTAACCCAAATTTGAGAGCACTAGCCGTTAGAGCTAGGTTTTGATTATAGCCGTGTTAAGCTGTGTTAGAAGGCCGTAGGAGCTCGTTTGATAAGGACTACTCCTGTCTAGTCTCAAATTATCGTGGGGACCAGATGTAATAATCTTAACCCAAGTTTGAGAGCACTAGCCGTTAGAGCTAGGTTTCGATTACATCGACATGGCTAAGTGATGCCGGGATTATGCTTTTAACAATAAAAATTTTGTAAAAGGAAATTTTATTAATAGGAGAATCAAACTAGACATATCTAAGCTATAAAATATAATTTAGAAAGTAAACTCAGCAAATAAAAGTAGGTAGAATACCGAGGTACTAATGATAGTATTTCCTCAAATGCTCCGAGTGCCAGGGATGTTTCAACTCTTTTCCTTCCGGAGTTTTGAGCATGTAGGTCCCCTCTCGGATGATATGAGTGACAATGTAGGGGCCTTCCCAATTGGGGGAGAGTTTGTTTTGCTGGGCTTTCAAGTGTGTCGACTCGATCTTTCTGAGTACCCAGTCCCGATTTCAAAAACTCTCTTTTTACTTTGCTGTCATGGTAGGCTTTAGTCCTTTGCTTGTAATTAATCATTCTTAACTGAGCCGTCAGCCTTTTTGCTTCAACCAGGTCTAAGTCGAGGAGTCGGTTGTATTCATTGGCCACTTCATCATAATTGGATACCCTGAAGGTCGGCAAGGCCATCTCGGCTGGTGCCATAGCCTCTGATCCGTAAGTTAATGCAAAGGGAGTCTCCCCAGTCGGCCCCCGAGTGGTTGTACGAACTGCCCATAAAGCAAGGGGGAGGTCGTCCAGCCACTTTCCTTGACTTCCTTCTAGGCTCTTTGTTAGGGCTTTCAATATCAATTTGTTTGCTGCTTCAGCTTGACCGTTACCTTGAGGGTGACTGACGGATGATTTCTTGTGCTTAACTCCAAGCCTGCCCAACTCCTCGGTGAAGGCGTCCGAAAATTGGAGTCCATTGTCGGTCACGATAGTATGAGGTACACCGAACCGACACCAGATATAGTCATGGATGAAATTGATGGCGTTCTCCTCTGTGATTTTGGCCAAAGGCTTAGCTTCCACCCACTTCGTGAAATAGTCAACTGCTACAATAACAAATTTGTTGCTTCCTTTGGCTAAAGGGAAAGGCCCAATGATGTCGACTCCCCACATATCAAATGGCCATGTCGGTATAACGAGGGTTTGCTCCACTGGCGGTACTTTGGGCAGGTCTGAGAAACGCTGGCATTTGTCACACTTCTTCACATAAGCTTGGGCTTCTTCCCTTAAGTTCGGCCAGTAATAACCGAGTGTGATACTTTATCAGCAAGGATTCTGGCCCCCGGTTTCCTCCACAGATCCCCTCATGTATCTCGGCCAACAGCTTCTTGGTGTCTTTAGGGGAGACACATCTCAGGAGAGGTCTGGAGAATGATCTGCGGTACAGAATGTCGTTCCAGACTACGTATCGAGCCGACTTCCTCTTTATCGTCTTGGCCGCTATCTCGTCCTCCGGTAACTTGCCTTCCTTAATGTAGTCCTTGTAGTCCTCAATCCAGGTTCTTTCTTCATCATCCAGAATAAGGATCTCAAGTCTCTCGTAGGCAGGTTGGTCGGCATAGATGATCAGTGGGTTGGTCTCTTCTGACGTGGCCATTTTTGACAACAGATCGGCCTCCTGGTTGTGTTCTCGTCCTACTTGCCTGATTTCCTAAAACTCCAAGTTTTTGGTCATACTTAAGACGAGATCTCGGTACTTAGTCAGCATGTGGTTCTCGGTGTTATATTCTCCTTTCACTTGGTTCACCACGAGTTGGGAATCACTGTAAGCTACCAGTTTGTTGGCACCAAAGAACTTCGCCCTTTCTATTCCCAAGATCAAGGCCTCGTACTCGACCTGATTGTTAGAAGCTGGGAATTTAAATCTGATGAAATCCCGGGCTACATGCTCGCTGCCTGGACTGGTTAGGTACAATCCTGCCCTACTTCTATCTCTGGTTGTCGACCCGTCTATATATAAGATCCATCAATCTTGTGGGTGCGCTTCTAGAGGTTCTCCGTCTATGGGAAATTTCCTCTTCCGGGTGGTCGGCGTATATTCATTTGAGAACGCGGTCTCGACCAGAAAGTCTACCAGGGGCTGCGCCATCAATGTCTTCCTCGGCTTAAAAGTTATGTCGAACTCGGTCAATTCTATAGACCAGTTGAGTAGTCTGCCGGAACTGTCCATCTTGTGAAGTATCTTTCTTAGCGGGGCATCGGTGTAGACCGTGATGGGGTGAGCGGAGAAATATGCGCGCAATTTTCTAGCGGCGATGATCAAGGCGTATGCTATCTTCTCGGCATTAAAATATCTACTCTCGGTTTCTGACAATGCTTTGCTGACATAGTAAGCCGGCTTCTGGATCCCGTTGTCTTCGCGCACTAACACGGCTGCCACGGCTCTGTCTGTTGCAGCCAGGAATACCGAGAGTGTTTCTCCCATGATCGGACTACTGAGTAAAGGGGGTGAGCCTAGGTACTCTTTCAATTGCTTGAACGATTCCGAGCACTCCTTGGTCCAGACGAAGTCTTTAGCTCCTTTTAGAGCTTTGAAGAAAGGAAGTGATTTCTCTGCCGACTTGGAGACGAATCTTCCTAGGGCGGCTACTCTTCCGTTCAATCTTTGAACCTCCTTTATGCATGTCGGCTCTTTCATGTCGACCAAGGCTTGGATCTTCTCCGGGTTCGCCTCAATGCCGCGCTGGGATACCATGAAACCGAGGAACTTGCCTGCTGTGACCCCGAACACACATTTACTAGGGTTGAGCTTCATATCGTTTTCCTTTAGATTCCTTATGGTCTCCGTTAGATCCGGGACGTGACTTCCTGACTTGGTTTTTATTACCATGTCGTCAATGTAAGCCTCCATGTTTCTGCCGATCTGGGATTTGAACACCTTGTTCACCATCCTTTGATAAGTTGCATCGGCGTTCTTGAGGCCGAAAGGCATCATCACATAACAGTAATTCCCTCCCGCTGTTTGGAAGGCGGTTTTCTCTATGTCTTCCTCGGCCATCTTGACTTGGTGGTAACCGGAATAAGCATCCAGAAAACTCAGAGTTTGATGTCCGGCAATGGAGTCCACCAACTTGTCGATCCTAGGAAGCGGGTAGCTGTCTTTTGGGCATGCCTTGTTGAGATCCGTGAAGTCAACACACATTCTCCACTTGCCATTCTGCTTCTTCACCATCACGACATTAGCTAACCATTCCGGGTATGTTGTTTCTCGGATGATCCCGGCCCCCAACAGCTTATCCACCTCGGCCTCGATTGCTTTCTCTTTCTCGGTGGAGAAAGCCCTTCTTCCTTGTCTGATTGGTTTAAAAAACTTGTCGACCTCTAACTTATGAAGAGCTACGGCTTCTTTAACTCCAACCATGTCTTCTACCCTCCATGCAAATACATCCAAGTTTCTTTTGAGCAGAGTGATGAGTTCCTCTCTCTCTTCTTGGGGAAGTTGTCTCCCAATCTTTATTTTCTGCTCGGGGTAGTCAAGGTTAATGATGACCTCGTCCAACTGATCGACCGGTCTCAGCTCGGGTCCTTCCCTGAATTCCAAAGTTTCCACAGTGATTTGCTTGATCCTCTTTTCTTTGCTATCCGGGTTCTTTCTTTCGCCTTCCAAGCTCAGGTTTCCCATATCTGGGAGCTTGTCCATCTCGACCTCTATGGTTGCGGGCTCTGTGGCCCTTGAGTTCTGGACGAGAGTGAGGGCTGAGGAACTTGGCTCGTCTTGATCTATGTTCATGGATATAGATCCAAAGCCATCCAATCCATAAGTGACGCCTTCCTCAGTCGTCTTGCTATCAAGTGACATAGGTCTATCGGACGTTTCCAATGTTATCACTCCTATCTTGGGGGCTGATGTTGTAACCGTGGTCGACTTGGATATGACGGTGTTCCTTTCCGGCGTGTCAATATCCATACGAGCTTTGGTTTTTCTGGACCTCATGACATGTTCTAAAAAGTGTTTTGGGTTTCCAAGGACACATCCTATTCCTTTTGGAGTTGGGAATTTCACCCTTTGGTGAGGCAGAGAGGCAACCATTCCCAATTTTCCTTGACTAGGTGAGCCGAGGATGGCATGATAATCACTAGTCAGGTCCATAACAATGAAAGTGATCGTGGCCGACGTCTTGTAAGGATAGTCGCCGACTTCCAATAGTAGGTCCACCGTTCCTTTAGCCTCGGCTTTATGATTAGTGAAACCCTCTAATCTCCCATTGTAAGGGACTAACATGGTATCCGGCAGCTCCATCTCTTTGAAGGTCTTGTAGTATAGCACATCTTTGGCGGCCCCCGAGTCTATAAGTAGTCTTTCTGACTCACAATTATCAATCCGTCCGGTGATGACTAAAGGCTGTTCTCTCATGGCCCTGTTTCCGGCCAACTCGTTTGGGGAGAAACTGATCACCTCCTCCCCCTTATGGATCCACGGGGGAATGTGCTAGACCTTACTAAGCTCATGGATTTGTTCCCTTAGCCGTGTATTTGAAGGAATTTCTTCCCGGATTACGCCGATTAACTTTGCCCGGGGTGGTCTGTCGTCTCGGCCACCTTCTCTCTCGTCTTCCCTCGGGCGCTTGTTATCCTTTTTGGCTATGAACTCATCCAACTTTCCTTGATCGGCCCATCGCTGCAGTATCTTTTTCAAGGCAAAACAATTGTCGGTCTCATGCCCATTGTCCCGGTGATAAGCACAGTATTTGCCCGTGTCCCGGGGAAATTTCGGATTGTCTCTTAGAGGCTTTGGGTCCGGTAAGTTGACCAGGGTCATTATCTCGGAAATCGGCTTTGTGAGAGGTGTAAAGACCTCGGTACCTCGGGTTCTATTTTTCCTCTGTTTCCCCCTCCGTTGGTGCCTTGTGCCGAGTCTGAAGTGGGCCGACTTTGTTTTCCTTGATCTCGATCTCGGTACCCGGACAGCAATTTCTTCTTTTCCTCAGCATTGGCTGTAGCATAAGCAATCTGGTATAGCTCAGATTTGGTGAGAGGCTCTCTTACTGACAGTTCGTAGGTGAGGTCCTCTGACCTTTGCCCATTATAAAAGCACATTATGATTTCCCTGTCAGTAAGTCTTTCTTCTATTGAGTCGGCCAAGTCCCTGAACCTGTTGTAAAAGCTCATGGTCGACTCGCTCTTCCCTTGGACAATGTTCGCCAAGTCTGATAACCTCTTCTTCCTGGCCCCGGCCGTGGCGAAGTATTCTAAGAAACTCGTCTTCAACTTAGAGAAAGAGTCGATGCTCTTTCTTTCCAGGTCCATGAACCAGGATCTGGCTGCCCCATGTAATGTACTAGTAAAGGCCTTGCAAAGCACGTCGTCCTTGTTAGATAGGAGAGCCATCATTCCTTCAAAGGATTGAAGGTGATCCATGGCGTCAGTATTGCCAGAGTATTTCTCCAAATGAGGGAGTTTCAGCTGTGGAGAGGGTGGAGAATCTTTAATCCATTGGGCAAATGGACGCATTGCGTCATAGTCGGTCTTTGGTTTCCTATGCCCCTGATTCATCTCTATATTATCAATCCTTTCTCGTAGGTCCAATATGACCTGTTCACTGAATCCCGAACTGTTGTGGGAACTTCTAGGTCGGTCTCTTTCTCTATCTCGTCCTCTTCCCACGACTCGGCTGACGTCCAGATCTTCTCGGTGTCTTCGCGGCGGAGTGCGACGAGGTGGCTCTCATCTAGGCGGATTTTGCTCTTGGTTTTGCCATACTCTTCTTTCTCCCAAATATCTTACACCTGGTGACTCTGCTTCCTGCTCCCTTCTTCGGTTTATCTGATTTCTCAGATCTCTTTCATCAGGATTGACCGGACCGAGACGACCATCAAGTCGGCTAGGTGGGGCGGCTCGATTCCTTCGGGGAGGTGCAGGTGGATCCTGACGACTTCTGCCATCAGCTGGAAGGTCTTCCCTGCGTTCGCTTCTCTCGCCGTCTCCCCTGACCTCTCTATTGTCAGTCGGTTGAATGAAAGGAGCTAGGGAGTGATCTGGGTCGAATTCCAAGAGAGCTCGCTGGGCATCAGCTAATTGCTGAAGGGTAGTAAGGTTCTGTTGTAGCAATACCCTTCGATCAATGAGGGAGGGCCTAGATGGGCCAGCTTCGGTAGGTAGATGACGTGATGCATTTCGCCTCCATCTCCATACTGATGAGTAATCTCAGGTGGCGGACCTCTGGAGCGAGTGTGCATTCCATGTCCCGGAGGGGGGGGGGAGGGAGACCTTGATTCAGCGCATTATTGTTTGCCATGTTCGGCGGCGGCGGATTCCGGCTAGCGTCGGGAGTGACGCTCGCTTCCTGTCCGTCAGTAAGGATTTTGGACATGATGAATTTGCAGTTTTCCGAATGGAAGAGTTCTCCAAACAACGTTCCCGGCAATGGAACCAAACTGATGCCGCACGAAACGTGTTGGATCAGCCCTCCGTCTAGTGGTTCGGATAATCCCAGCAAAGAATATCTTCGTGTCCGGAATCTGCACACAATGAACAAAACGTAAACTAGCCGGGGCTTCACCGGCGAAGGCCCTCCGGCGTGAGAGTAAGAATTCGGGTAATCTGTGAATAGAGAAATCAATGGACTAGTTAGGGCCAAAGAGTTCGTTACCCGTTCTTGTGTCGAGGACCTGTTTTTATAGGCGTGGGTGTATGAGTTCTGACTTGTTAGGAAAGCCAGGAAGCCCGTGGTGATGTAGGACTCATATTCCTTGGAGATAGACTCCTGATAAGGATGAATTAAGCCCTGTTATCTGATAGAAGAGTTATCATTGTTAGGATAAGGACTTTTAATTTTAGAGTTGTAGTATAACTCTTATAAATGGATTCCCGATTGAAGTAGGAGGCATATGGTGTAAGTTGTCCTGTCATCTGTCTCGGCTTTGTCACGGAAGCCGGCTAGGGATCGGGCCTATTGGAACTCGGCCTAGGCAAGGTCTGCCCGCTGGATGTCGGCCTCCGGGAAGGTGGGCTTCGTTAATGGGCCTCAGGGGTGTGAGCCCAGAATGTATGAGTCCCATTTAACCAAGTCGGTTTATGTCGTTCATGAAAGTTTAGCCAATGGATCATGGCTCGTCAAAACAAACCTCTGACTTACTTACTTGACTTACAATGTAACTAACTAACTCGCATTAACCATAGCAGTCCAACAGTAACTCACCGCACATCGATTTACATTCGGACATGGCGGATATATGGAAAAGCTTTGATCAAGCAAATCAAAAGAATAAAGGCACCGATCATAGACGTAGTCCAAAAAATATACCGTGTTTCCTTTAATTCTAGACTAGTTTGCATGGTTTATATCAACACGATTAGTGTTAATTTAATGATCACAATGAAATTCTAAAAATTGTTATTGATAAATTACTTAATGATTTATCAATTACAAATTTTGAAAATAAAAAGTCAAAATGGAACTATCTTTCTGGGACAGAGGGAGTATTAACTTATTTCATATGATTAAAGTCATATAATTGTAACGTATTAATTTTGAGTCCAAACTAATGAGGTGGTCTCCCATGAGAACAAGGGGATCCGTCTCATACATGAGACGGGTCGCCCCATGACCTATGGGCCGAACCCGCCACGTGGCAACCCACCATTGGCCGATTTTTTTTTTTTTATATTTTTTTCGGCTTTTTAGTGGTTTAGCAAAAAATAATAGTTACCATCTCTTAAAGTAACATTGTTCATAAGTAAACGTAATACTTGTTTTAAAAAAACAAAAGCTCGTTTTTACCCATTTGAAAAGTAATAACTTATGTATATGAATGTAATAGTAAGTTTATACAAGTAAATGTAACACTTTGATTGACGAAATTGTAACAGATTTCTATAGATAATGTAATACTTTTACATGTATCATGATAAATTTGACCCCATTGTAATTTATTGTTTGAAAACATATAGATATCTATACATATGTATTACAATTATGTACAAATACTATTACATATAAATAACACGTTTGTTACATTTAGTTATAATAAGTATTACTTTTGGCAAACGAAGAAAACATAGGAATAACACTATTACTTTAAGAGATGGTAACTATTACTTTAAGAGATGGTAACTATTACTTTCACAAACCGAAAAAAACCAAAAATAAAATTTAAAATTTTTAAAAAGCAAAAAAAAAAAAAAAAAAAAAAATTTTTTTTGGGCCAATGAGGGGCTGCCACGTGGCAGGGTCCCCCATGGGTCCTGGAGCAGGGTTGTGGGTCGGGTAATGGGTCAAAAAAATGACCCGTCTCACCCATGAGACGGGTTGGAGTGTTCTCACACATGTTTTTGTCCAAACTAATAATTAGAGAGGTAAACTAATAAGAGTATATTATTGGTTTGTCAACCGAATGAAGAAATTATCTCCTCTCTAAATGATATTCTTAATTTTTAGTTTTGTTTGTTTCTAAAAATTAGAACATTTCTAAAATTAAGGCCCTAGTGTTTTTTAATTTAAGTCTCAGTGAATGAAGATCCAAAACTATGTAACATAATTTGTTTACGGTAATGGATGGCCAATAGCATACTCCTTTTGCTCCGTTTAAACTTCAAAATAATTTGTAGTCATAAAAATTAAGGATAATTTTTTTAAATATAAAGTATAGATATGGGGTTAAAATGTTGTGAATGTGAAAAGTCTGCTAGAAATTTGAGTTGATTAGAAAACAGTGAATGAATAGTTGTTGTGAGTATGCATGTGTGTCTCAATAAATAAAAAATATTATAAATTATTCATCGTAGGATTTTGAAGTGTGAAAATCTAGAGAAAAGCTTGTTTTACACTCGCTTTAGTGTAAAACAAGTTTTCATCCCTTAATGTAAAACAAAATATGTTAATGTAAAATAGGCTTTACACATTTTTTTTAGTGAAAAGCAGGTTTTTCATAAGACTGACTCTTTTGAAGTAATGAGGGTCGGAGACATCCTAAAAAGAAGATTTTTAAATATAAAATGGGACAGAAGGAGTAGCAATGCCAACTTGGTAATGGATGGTAATTATGAAATTAAATACAGCATATTAATGAAAAGTTTGAATAGCTAAAAAAAAAAAAAAAAAAAAAAACTATTTTTATGAAGAGGGAATAAATAGATCCAAAGATAATACTCCCTCATTTACAAAACAAACTTCCATTGAGAAGTACAATTTCCTCACGAAAAAAAAATGCCCTCCGCTTGTTCTCTAATACAGTAGATGTTATTTTCATCCATCCCTTCCTTATATTTTAAAGTTTATTACTCTCTCCGTTCTTACACATTAATCTAGTTATTTTAATGAAAATTTAAAACTTATTATTGATAGTATATATAATGGTGTACCAATAACAAATTTTAGATTTTTATTTGGATAATTAGATTAACCTTTAATTATTTTTCAAAGATCCTTTATATAAACAACAAAAAAACTAATAACCTTAAAATAAGACGGAGTTAGTATTTTTTTTATTTTTTTTTTCATATTTCCTCTCACAAATTTACATTTGTTACTACACATTTATCCAAATAATTAACTATGATTTTTTTGACTTTGGAAAATTATGGAAAAATGATAAACTCTGAAAAAAATAAATGAGAAATGTATGAAACAAAGAAGTGGAAACTTGAAGAGATTTATTAGGTAAAAATTAGATGTACTACACTACTATTGCATTGTAAACTAAATTATAAATATACTTTTATATATAAGTCTCCTTGAGAGAATAAATGATTTGCCACCCTATGAGCGTCGCGTGTCAAACCATTTTCTCTCTCATCTATCATCGAGATCCGTTTTATTTGTGAGACCGACTCACATAAGATTTCCTCATTAAAAAATAAATACTCCTTACATCGACATATTATAAAATATTCCTTACACTACGCAAAACAAAAAAAAGGAGATATAAAAAGAAGCAAAATATACTTCGATTTTTAATAATTTAATATTTAAACCAACAATTCAAATTCATTTACCAGCTAAATTATATCCCCTCCGTTGCAATTTGATGAAACATTTATAGATTTATGTATCAGTTGTTTGTTTTTTTGAGCTTATGTTATGGATCACTTGTTTAATAATAAAATAAAACAATATAATAAATAAAATAACTTAACCGTATAGTACATTTACTTCAAATTAAAAACTATGACTATTTTTTAAGCATAAAATACAACTATTTCTTAAGACCAAGTTTTTTCTTTCGAAGGCCCTTCTTAAGACCAAGTTGAATATTAGCTTATTATCAGTGAGATGTATTTTTCTGATGTGCGTACATATAGATATCAATACATTTGTAAAGAATCACCAATATTGTAAACTTTGAGATAAAAAAAAACACAATATTCTAAACTTAAAAGAAAAGTATCATTATCGAGTGAGAGAAGAAACACTACTCCATGTGCACTTGTAACTTATAAGCATCTTTCTCCTAAACTTTTTTTTTTTAAGGGGCATACTAAACCATTGTTTAAAATTAAATAGAGTAGAAGTGAATTGCAATTAATTTTTAAGAATATCGAAGTTCATGCAGATTTAACATAATTATCCATAGTTATTATTGTGACCTTACACTACCCTCGATTCAGTGCTCCCACTTTATCATATGATACTTTTATAAGATTAATAACGGTTGGAATATGAAACAATCTCTCAATATCAATTAATAAAACATTTAAATAGTTTCCAAATTTAGAAGGACATTTTTGGCGGGAAAATCATACTTTCCTAATTTAGCAGACTATTCTGCTTTTATATATAGTATAGATAGATTCTGGTGATACCAAATAACACATATTTCCACCTATTGATAAAAAAAATTGCACAATCTTCACCAATGCTTTTGACCTTAATCCACGTCTTTTGAGATAAATCTGCTCGGAAGATTGAAATTTTATCAAAAGTAGGGGTCATGCATCCCTCAAACATCAGTAAGACTAAGAAGAGCTCACCAGAAAACTCAACTAGAGAATAGTCAAATTCTGGTTGAACATATGGAGGGAATATTTGTTCGTTTGATGTCTTATCGAGCACTATGGTAGCTTGAGGTGTCGGGCCATCAAAATCAAGTACAACCAATTCTGATGTACTTGATATGATACCGTGTATCTTCCCTTTAAATGTTGTTGCACGTAAAAAAGCGCTACCGTCGATCTCTAAAACATGTTTGTTAAAGCTATTCTCACTAGGCTTGCAAAAGAAGATTGTTGATGATGCAATGTCTGGGTTACTATAGAACAAAACTAGACGACAATCTGGATCAGTCTGTGGAGATGAAAGGATGCAGTAGCTAAAGTTAAAATCTGGTACAGGAGTTATTTGGACAACTTCCATCGACACCATATTAAAAAGAGAAAATTCTTCCGAATATAAAGCCTGCAATATCAACCATCCATGAAATGAATTTTGTATAACTTTACCACGCAACTGAGGAATACTTTTAGAGTAATAACGATTTTCTGATATACTATATAAGATGTGTCTATCTTTACTATTTCCATGAGAAATTAACAACCAAGGATGTGGCTGGCGACTGGTAGGAGGAAAGTAACGATCTTTTTTGTGTGCCTTCACGTTCATACCGGCGATAACGTTTGAAAAAATAAAAATAAAAGAGATAACTTTGAAAAAGAATGAAAGAGCTAACTTTGAAAAGAAGTTAGCTGGAGAAGAAAAATATAACAATTACGGGTAACTGGTTTCGTCTCTGTTTAAATAACACAAAGAACATATATATATAGGAGTATATATACAGGAATAGTTACTTCCTCTTGGATTAAGGAGTGATGCGTTCTTATACTTTTATTTGGATTCTTTTCCTTATCCTTTTCCTAACCGGTATACCATTAATTAATGTTATTTGAACTTGTGTATCCTCCTAACGTAACGTTGGTAGTTCCTTAAAAAAAAAACGTAACGTTGGTAATGTATAAGTCCGTACAAAAACAGTTTGTTCCACTTTTAAAATACAAAATTTTGGGGGAAACTGATTTTTTTTTAAAGAAACTGGTATGAGAACACCGTGACCCGTTTCATAATAGGGACGGGTCATTGTTTACCCATGACTAGGACTCATGACCCGGATCCATGACCCATGACCCGCTGGCAAAAAATATATATTTTTATTTATTTTTTATTTTTTTGGATTTTTTTGGATTTTTTTTCGGTTTGTCAAAAGTAATAGTTACTATAGCTAAATGTAACAAACGTGTTATTTATATGTAACAGTTTGTATATATAAAAGTAATACATATGTATATAGAAAAGTAAGAGTGTTTTTTTTTATGTTTCTTCGTTTGCCAAAAGTAAAACTTATTACAACTAAAATGTAACGAACGTGTTACTTATATGTAACAGTGTTTATACATAATTGTAACATATATGTACAGATATGTACCGTTAGACATGTCCAAACGGTTCCGGTTCCGGAACCGCCGGTTCCCTGTTCCCAAATGGCCGGAACCGTATTTGAACCATCTTAATCCGGTTCCCGGTTCTATCCGCTGGTTCCGGTTCCGGTTCCGACGGTTCCACTGGTTCCATCTCACCATCTAATAAGTACGGAGTATGTAATACTCCCTCCGTCCCAAAATATTTGTAGTTTAAAATGTTAATACTCCCGCCATTTCAAAATACTTGTAGTTTAAGGAGTAGAAGTTTGTCCCAAAATATTTGTAGTTTTGCTATTATCTATACATTTTTTACATTGTTTATCAAATATACCCTTATTTATGATAGTGTTGTCATTGTAAAAGTATTAAATTGTCTTGACACTTAAAATGTTCAGTAATATAGTCAATTACACATGTATTAATTTTTTTTCTTATTTTGTGTGAAAATCCTAGAACTACAAGTATTTTGGGACGGAGAGAGTACGTATATCAGTCTATATATTAGCTAGCAGCTAACCTACCATAATGATCAAACATCTTTAAAGTCCTCTGATGAAGAGAACTGTTCGGTTCCCGGTTCTTGGTTCCGGTTTTCGGTTCCGAAACCGCCGGTTCCTCGGTTCTGAATATGTTGGGTTCGTATTCGAACCGTTTCAATCCGATTCTCGGTTCCCGGTTCTCGCTGGTTCCCGGTTCCGTCGGTTCCTGGTTCTATTTGGACATGTCTATATGTACTCCCTCCGTCTCAAAATAGATGTCGTTTTGGGAGTTAAATTTTGTCTCAAAATACTTGTCGTTTCACTATTTTCAAAGATTTTTATTGCTCTATATCAATAATACCCTTAATAATGATAGTGAACTATCTCTTACCTAACAATAAAATTACCTACGTAGTTGAATTACTTTAGGGGTATTTGGGACTTCTTCACATGCATTAATGGTGTTTCTTATAATATGTGAAACACTCCAAAACGACATCTATTTTGAGACGGAGGGAGTATAGAAAAGTAATAATTTAACTATTTACACTTTAAAACTAAAAACACTTGTGTTAGTAATATTGTAAAAATAAGAAAGTAACAATTTTTATAAATGAATTTTATAATAACATTGTAAAACAGTTACGTCTACTTAATAATAGTATATCTATATGTTTTCAAATAATAAGTTACAATAGGTTCAATTTATCATGATACATGTAAAAGTATTACATTATCTATAGAAGTATGTTACAATTTCATCTACTAAAGTATTACATTTACTTGTACAAATAATTACATTCGTATATGTAAGTTGTTATTTTTCAAATGTTACTTTCTTTTAAAAAATAAAATCAAAATACTCAAAAATAAAAAATAAAAAATATTCTGGAAAAACACTAGTACATTTCAGTATAACGATAATTATATTTAATTATTGTTAGTGTTACACGTATTTATAGTTAGTATTACAATTGAAAGGTGGGTAAAATGAGTTTTTTTTTTTTTTTTTTTTTTTTTTTTTTTTGTAAAACTGGTGTTACTTTTACTTATAAAAAATGTTACTTTATAAGTAACACAGTTGTTACATTTAGTTGTACTAAGTATTACTTTTGGCAAACGAAAAAAAAAGAGGGCAATGGGTCGCTGCCCCGTGGCAGATTTTGAGTGGAGCATGAATTGGGATCCTACGATTCGCGGAGAATATTGTACATAGGTCATGGGTCGACCCGTCTCTTCTATGAGACGGATCTAGGTGTTCTCACAAGAGACCACCTCTTTCTTAAATTAAATATATATATATATATATATATATATATATATATATATATATATATATTTCTAAATATTGGCCAAATACTTGCAAGTATAAAAAAATGGACTTTTAATAATTAAGGGATAAAGTAATTTTCCCCGAAACCTACTCTTTTTTACGAGAATTAATGAGAGCATATATATTCAAAATGAGGAAGTCTTGTGTGAGATAGTCTCAACATGGGTCTCAACGAGAGAGGGAATGGGCTTTCCTCGCCCTGCCCATATGAGGCAAACCATTTACTCTCTCAATGAAACTCGCCTCATGTGTGAAATCGTCTCACACAAGTTTTTGTCCTTTCAAATTATTGTTAATGGAAAAATAGTTGCGAGTATGATAATTTAAGAGTGAGACTCGCAATTTAAGTATTTGAGTATGACAAGTAAAATAAAATAAAATAAAAAACAATACAATTTGCTCATTTTAGAAAAATTTAGAAAAGTAAAACTTACCAATTACCGCTATGACACTAAAACTAAAACTAAAACAAGGAAATTAATTCACGCAAAATCTTGGGAAAAACGCGTTTTTTCAAAAGCTTAGGAAAAACGTGTTTTAAAAAAACGCGGTAACATTTTTGTAAATGATTAGAACTTCTCAAACGGTTATGGATATGATTATAAAACTTTTTGAATATGATATTGATAGTCAGAATCTTTGAAACTGATAGCCAAAAAGGTCATTTTTGTAAATAATCGAAACTTCACAACGGTTCTGGATATCAAAATAAAGTCTTCTCGATATTGAGATTGATAGTCAGAACCTTTGAAAGTGATAGACAGATGGGTCCTGGATATCAATATAAAGCCTTCTGGATATGAGATTGATAACCAGAACCTTTGAAAGTGATAGCCGGAAGGATCCTGGATATCAATATAAAGCCTTCTGGATATCAATATAAAGTCTTCTGGATGTGAGATTGATAATCAGAACCTTTGAAAGTGATAGCCAGAAGGTTTTGAAAAATACGTTTTTCCTAACCAATAGAAAAAACGCGTTTTACAGTAGACCAACTCATTAATTCAAGTGTTTTGCGACAAAGGAATATAGGGTAATCATTAGCTGATCATGTATAGGACCTTGACATCATGTTAGTAGGATTAGAATTGGGGTAAATATAAAGTAATAAAAAAAGTGCTATAAAATGTAGTATAACAAGTAATGTGTTATAATTTTGTCGCTGCTTTTACGTGTACCGGGTTTATAATCGATACAACCACTAAATTATCGCCATCTTATTTTATATCATTCATTTTTTGTAAACTTTTTTATACTTCTAGTCTAAGCCCTTAGAATTGTAATTGTAATAAACTACTCCCTCCATCCCAAATTTATTGCTACTTTTTTCCATTTTAGGCTTCTCATACTTATTGCTACTAACTCAAAATGTTCAATTTTTTCTCTCCTACCGATTTACAATAACTATCCACTAATTTATATTCTTTCTTCTACCCACTCACAATACTTAATTTTCTGACATATTTTCTTAATCCACATGCACTTCCTTTTAGTGGCAATAAGTATAGGATGGAGGGAGTACAGATTTTTTTTGATCGTCTCGTCATGTTACAAACGGTACATATATTCAAAAAAAAATAAATTATAATACTTATTATTTAATAGGATTTCCTTCTTATAGTCTCTCCGTCTCAAAGTAAGTATCCATTCAGTCATTTGCACAAGAATTAAGAAATAGTGGAAGTGATGTATGTGTTGTGAGTATAAAAAGTGCGATAGGAGGTAGAATGTGTGCTAAGGAAAAGTAAGTTGATTAGCTTTGTGAGTGTAAAAGTATAATAGGAGACAGAATGAGTAAACGGATTTTTTTTTTTTGCTATTTTAGGAAGTAGACTTAATATGTGACAGAAAGAAAGAGGTGGACACTCTGAGACGGAGGGAGGAACAATTTTTCACTCACTATTTTCAAATCTCTACATCATTTTCTCACTAATATCTCATTTTTCAGACCCACAACACTTACCTACTAATCTTATTTTGATTCTTGTTTACAAGTAAAAAATGGGAATAGAGTAGGTTTTGGGCCGGAGAAACTAGTTTCTCATATAAAGTCCGCTTTTTTAATATGGATTCACTTTTAAATAGCGAGTTTAGGCCTTAAAACACTAAGAAAATAAAATAGCAAGTTCATGCCTTAAAATAGTGAGTTTATGCCTTAAAACATCAGCAAAATAAAATAGCAAGGTTAGGCTTTAAAACATTGAGTTTAGGCCTTAAAACTAGGGGTGAGCAGAAAAGCAGAAAAAACGATTAACACCGGAAAAAAAAAAAAGACTAAAAAACGAACCAATAGCTTATCGGTCGGGATGGTTCACATAAATAAAAAAATTTGAATAAATTGGTTTGGTTTTCGATATGTATACACACCGCTATATAATCGAACCGGTAAAATGATTTTTATCCTTTTAAACATGTGTCATGCAATGATTTTATCCTCTACTGTCATGATCAAATATGTGCTTTCTTGTTATTCATTTGGTTCTATAAGAGAGCATGTTGTATTTTTTTTTAATTTTTTTTTAACTATTTGAACCTCTTGTTTCTATAATTTGTAATTTTTGTTACCACTACTCTTTTATTAATTTTTACTCATTATGCTTGTTTCTTCTATAGGCTGAGAAGTTATTTATTATGAGATGCTCATAATTGGGAGATGACAATTATTTTATTTGGCATGAGAATGACTTTTGATGGTGTTAGGCCCAATTGGTAGTAGGAAAATAGGCTAGAGGGAGGGTGAATAGCCTAATTAAAATTTTTTTCAAAGAAACACTTTGTAAATGCAAAGTCACTTATCAGTTTGCAAACTATTATCACTAAGCGCAGCGGAGAAGATATGACTAAGTTTTAACTCACACAAAATCAGTGAAAAAGGTTTTGAGAGCTTGGTTTAAACGCAAAGTAGTTTCTAAAAGTTCAATGCAGTTTCAAGAGATTGATCCAAGGAAATAATGATGAATCAGTAAGAACAATGCGATCTGCCGGTGTTAGAGTTCCAACCGGCAAGGATAAAGTAAGTGACAGGGGACACAGAGATTTTGGAGAGGTTCACAGTGTAAATACTGCTACGTCCTCTACCAAGTTTGGTCAGAACTTGGATTTGGGTTAAGAGCACTATTAGATATCTCTAGTCTATTACAAGCTCGGCTTTGCCGGAAACAAAGACTAAATTCTAGAGATCACTAATGAATCATAATACAAAATCTGACCAAGTGTTTTTGAGCGGCAAGTCCAAGAGAACTTATCTCACTCAGGTGGATGTGTGAATAACTCAAGCAACGTATTCCTTAAATAATCTAGTTCGGGAATACTAACAATGCTGTTGAGTTTGTGCACAAGTGTATGTCCTATTAAATTATCTAATGATTATCAGGACAGAATGTTTGAGCTTCAATGAATACTCAAAAATATTCAACTCTCTTCAATGCTCTATTTTCACCAACCATCTTCAATGCACCAAGTCCTCTATATATAGGGAGAGTAAATGACTTTTAGTCTTGGAGAAGAGGGCTTTCAAATTTGAATTTCCAGCTGGGTAGTTGAGAATCATTAAATGCGGTATCCTTGGCATTAATGGCGAAGATATGGAGTACACGCATGCTTGCAAAAGTCTGATGGGAAAGGACCCCTTTGTCTCAACCGGTTACCTGCAAAAAGCAAGTAGAGACAGAGTAGAGCTAAAAGTAGCTCAGTGTCAGACGGCGCATTAATCATAACAGAGCAGTTTAACAACTTTCTGATAAGACAGTACAGAAAGGATAGAGACAATCAGTAAGTTGACTTTGAGACAGAACGATGAAACCTGACAGTTAGTAACGTTCAGATTGTCCTTGCTGATTGTGTGTCGTCGGCAACATAAATGCTAAGTTGATCGGCAAGTTGAGTTCTGGTCTGCTGATTTGCTTTCTCTTGCTGGTTTGCCTTGATTGAAGATTTTTAGGGCACCTAAAAAGGTTCTAATGAAAATTGGGGGATCCTAAGTGTTCAACATGATTGGGATTAAGCAATTCTAGGTCTAGGACATATATATGAACAACGATCTCCTCCTAATTGCTTAAGTCCAATCACCCTATACTAAAACATCTATCTTAGCTTAGTAAAAGAATGGTTTCAACCAATGTCTATTTATTTTCATTCCCTAATCCAAGTCACACGAGATGTCGAGTAAAGGTAAGAAAAATATAACATAAGATAAATGGAAATAAGGGGGAGATACTGATTTGTAATGATCAGCAGACGAGTAATATTCTGCAAAACAAAGTTAGCATGAAGAGCAGCAGATATATTATAAGAGCATAACATGAAATAAGCATGCTTAAAGACAATAAATGTTATCAAAGAAGTTGTTGGATAAATCATTGAAGGTCTTCAAGGATATCTATATCATTGGCTATATTGACTTGGGAGGATCCTCTTGCTGGTCAGCAGCATTTGATGTAGATTCAGTGCGCTTGGCCTTCTTCTTTGCTCTGGCTTCAGCTTTGTCAGCTTTCCTCTTCTGCCTTCTGTTTGCACTTTGCAACCTTTCAGTCAGAATCTGATTGTTGGCAGTAAGAGCAGCAATAGTCTTTTGAGCTTCAGCAAGATCATCTTGGGCAGATGAAAGAGTCTTCACAATGATCTTGAACTCCGATTGATGAGTGTTGAAGCTTCTGATTAGATCTTTCTGTACAGCGATCAATGACCCATTAAGCCTTGAGAGCTCATAACACCTTTCTTCTCTATCCTTTAGCAGATTCTTCAAATCATTGTAGACACCCTTATTTATCCGAATAACATCCTCCTCCTCCTGATTGGACTTAAGTAACCTTTTAACAATATCCTTATGAACGTCCTTAATCAGGTCACCAATAGAAAGTCCCATATCACCAACATCAGCATGAGTGGCAGGCACTTGCTGATTTGAGAAATTACCATCACCATGGCGCAAAAATTCATACAAGCTGTTGACGATGGTCGGCTGGAAGATACTTACATAAGATGGGATCGTAAGGGAAGGGACAAAATCTTCATTATCCAAATCGGCATCCTCAACAAAAAGGTCATCAGCAGCCATCTCATCATCAGATGAAAGAATGATCAGCTTAGAGAGAGATGAAGTAACAGTAACAGAAGGAAGGGACAAAAACTGTTGTAGAGCAGCGGCATCAGCAGATACGAAGAAGTCAACAGGAATTGATGTTAAAATGATCAGGTCAGCAGCACAGAAGGCATGGTAGATCAGCAAGGGAAATGCAGGATGCACAATAATCTCACGATCTCCAGGCAGATGGAAAATACCATTGTCTTCCATAGATAGATAAGAGGAAAAAATGAAGTTCAAGTAGGCACGACCTTCAAGAATGATGGCCATAAACCCGGCATTCATCAGCCGTGAGGTGTAGACCAAGTGATCGGCACGTTGTCTAGGATGAAACATCAGCAGAGTCAGTGCAAGAGCAGCAGATCTGACCAGGAATAGGAGACCACGAGCATCAGTAGCTTTGACTTCAAGAATGTCAATCAGCTTGTCATTTATCATCAAGCATCTTCGAAGCCAACCATTCGAGGTGATGCAAACTTCTTTTGGAGATAAACCAGGAAGAACAATCTTGCCACCAATCATCAATCTGTCGGGCATAAGATGTCGAGGCTCAAGCACAAGCTTCTGTTTCAGCCTGGATATTCGAGGTGCCTTGCCTTTCTTTCTTTGAAAGTCTGACATGATCCAAGCTAAGAAAATTGTCTTTTCACTTGTCGTTGATCCGCTAGAGAATTTATGATCTTTGCTGAAGGGGTAGGGATTCGTTGCAGAGTTGATCAGAAGGAACGAGTAGGTTGATGAAGAGGGAATAAAGATTGGCCAAACTGATTAGATGGAATTGAAATGCTGGTGGTGTACCAGTTCGAGCTCATCATTTCTTTGGCATGAAATTCAAAGTTGTATTCAGGCGGTGGTGAAGATCTTTCCTCTGCAGGCAACTCTATGTAATCATCAGGACCAATCTCATCAGGGCTGTCTTCATGAACAGTAACTGCGATAGGTTGTGCTTCAGCAACAACAACAGGAGGTCCAACAACTGGAGCAGAAAGGTCTTCAGGTGCAGGCAAAAGAAGAGGAGAATCAGGAGCAAATAAAGCATCCTGAAATTCCTCAAACTGGAAATCAGCAGCTATAAGAGCATCAAGATCAGCATTCTGTCCAGCTGGAACGAAGATATCAGCATCGGCACCTCCTCCCAATTCAACAATCTCTAAAACACCAGTGGGCTCAACAAGAATCACATCAGTAGAAGAGAAAGATATCGAAATAATCTGAGTGTCAATAGTTGGCTCAAATGGATGAGTATCAGTATTTGGCTCATCAGTAACCTCTTCAACAGTAGAAGCTCCTCCTGAAATCAGCAAATCAACAACTTCAACAGCAGATTGAGTTTCAACAGTTTCCTCAATTGATGCAAGTTGTCCTCCTTCAACAATCAGAGGTTGAGTGTCCATAGTTTCCTCAACTTGATTAACTAAGGGTTCATCAGCAGTGCTGGTCTCATCAGCAGGTTGAGTGTCTACAGTTTTCTCAACAATCTGATCTTCAACTTTGTCAGCAGATCCTTTATCAGCAGATCCTCCATCACTGATTAATACGGAGTCAGCAAATGCTTTAGCAGATGATACAGTGGTGGCAGGAGCAGAAGGCTTTTGATAGACTATGCTGATCGGCATCTTGTCATACTCACTGATTGAGTCAGATGATGTTAAAGAGTCACCAGCAGCTTTGTGAGAACACACTAAGTTAGCAGTATCTACTAAGCTGCTTGGAGTAGGAATAGGAGAGGGTGCTGGAGATGGAACAACAGATGGTTGCTCGGCATCTTTCTTTGCGAGAAAAGCTTCAGATTCTTTAATCAAGCCAATGGTGATCATCTTCACCTTTTGAAAGAATTGATTCACAAGGGGACCATTATCAATAGTTTCACTGTCATTGTATACCAACAAATCGTCATCATCTTTTGGTCTTCCCATTTGATAGGGATCCGATTCTAAGAAATTTGCTTGCTGATTGAACACTTCCACATAAGCCACCCAGACACTTTGGACCATCAGATCCTGTCTTATTCTGTTTTGAAAAAGATAAACTTGATTCCAAGGGAGCGGCAGCAAGTCAAAGAATCGTCTGAAGTTCAACCTGAGCTCATATTCTGATAGACGTTGAAACTTCTGAAGAGGAACAAACCTTTCCTTGTACAAATCAGTAAGTCTGTTCAGGCTTGAGTAATCTACATAATCTGAAAGACGGCCTGAAGGGACTAGATCCTTTCCTTCTTCATGAAATTGCAGCAATCGACGAATGAAGAGATGAAGGTGATCAATTGGAAACACCCAGTTCTTGGGTAATACCTTGTTTGTGAAAGACCAATGATTGCGGTAGAAGGAATGAAAGGTGGGATTCCTAACTGGTCGGCATTTTCGGCCAACAGCAGATTTTCTAAGCACTTCAGCAATGGGATCTACAGCCTCATCAGCAGATATATCTTCAGATTTGATCAGCACGGAGGGGTGAGCAGCAAGTGTTGCACCGGTAAGAAGGGATGGTGTAAATCTGATCTGCTTTGCTTTTGGATCACCAGAAGGAATTTGAAATGAGGGGACATGAGCCATCTGTTGAGACTTCTTAGAAACAATAGGTTCATCGGCAGAAACAACCTTTGACTTCTTGACCTGAGCTTTATCAGCAACCTTGATTAACTTCCTCTTTCTAGGAGCAGCAGGAGTTGAATCGGCAAGAATCCTATCTGTAGAAGGTGCTGGAGTTGAGACATCGGTAGAAACAGTTGCTGCAACTTTATTGATTTTCTTGGCCTTCTTCTTCTTAGGAGTACCAGCAGCTGGAATAAATGGGGTGCTGGTAGATGCCTTCTTGGAGATTCTATTCCAATCAGAAAGATTGAAGGACTTAAGGCTGTTAAAAGAGATGCTTGGAGGTGAGGGAGATGCTCTTACAATCTCTGAATTATTCCTCAATATTGTGCTAATCAGCAAATAATGGCATCCTTTACCAATAACATGGCTATGAGAGACAGATCTGCAGACTAAGCACCTGTCAACTATCTCAGCAAGTGCATAGAATCTCCTCCTGTAATGAGCCTTCAGATGATTATCACCACTAAGCCTAGTACCGGATCCTCTCATAAGAGTCCATGCCCTGTCCAAGGTCTTGTCATCTGAAATACAGTTAACAACCTCATTCCAAAGTAAAGGGAAAACTTCAGAAATTGAAGAGGGGGAAACAGAGATAGGGACGCCGGCGAAGGTTGAGGCGATGGAGACGAAGACTGAGGAGTCAGAAGTATCAGTAATAACAGAGGCATTGGAGAAGAACTCTTGAACTTGACTTAGAAAAATGAAGTCTACACCAGACGGAGTCACAAAGGAGTCCAGAAGAGAACCAATCAACAGATTCTTCAAGAATTCCCCATCAGCTGAATCGTCGAAGAATGTAGAGTCAACATAGCCTCCATAGATATTCTTTTTATTGCTAGACATTTTCTGCAAAATCACTCAAGAAATCTCACAAGTTAGAAATAAATTAGTTCAAAGTAAATTGAAGTGCAAGTGCAAAATCATCAAGTAATTACCAGAGAATGGATTAAGATCTTCGAAAGATAGGAAATACGAGAAGATGAACACAAGCAATAGTGAGATCCAGAGTGAGTGAGGAGAGAAAAAGAAGAGTGGATTTCAAGTGACGCTTTTATATGTTATGGGAGAAAGAGAGAATAAAAAGGGTTTGCATGGGAGGAAGAGAAGTAATGATGAATTTAACTGTAGCGAGTATATCGGAGTACGCGCGCACACAATGAATTTAATGTGCGTACCGGATGGATTAAAAGGACGGTTAAATTCAGGGGAGAGAAAGGGTAAAAATGGTAACAATAAGATGTAAACATTTAAAGGTTACCTTTCTGATTTATCACAATGATTTGGGATAAATCTTTGACACAATTTGGGAAAGACGGTACGCACACGTGTCAGAGGGGAAGTGTGACCGATTGTTCCTTTGATTTGACTAAGCTTATGTCATTTTTCAGAGAGAATCCTTATCCGTTTGGATGAGATCTACCGATGATTTTGAATTTTGACAAATCGGCAAGACATAATTTGGCAAGTTGTTTGATCAGCAAGATTTTATCGGCATAATGTTTGTCGGCAAGATAGTTTGATGTCCTGCTGATTTAATCGGCAGACTAACACAAATAGCAAAATCAGCACAATTTTAACCATAATAATCAATCATACCTAGTTCACCTCTGAGAAATTCAAATCTTTTCTGATCTAAGGGCTTTGTCAGTATGTCTGCTCTTTGAAAATCGGTATGGACTTTGAGCAGCACAACATTCCCTTTTTCCACATGTTCCTTCAGAAAGTGATATTTGATGTCTATGTGCTTGGTTTTTGAATGCATGACCGGGTTGTTGGAAACTGAGATTGCTGATTGATTGTCACAATAGATGGGACAAACTTGATGTGGAATTTCATAATCTACCAGCTGCTGCTTCATCCAAAGAATCTGTGAACAGCAACTGCCGGCAGCTATGTACTCAGCTTCGGTAGTATAAGTGGAGATTGATGCTTGCTTTTTACATGACCAAGACACCAACCGATCACCAAGAAATTGGCATGTTCCACTAGTACTTTTTTGGTCACCCTACACGCTGCAAAGTCTGCATCTGAATAACCTATTAGATTGAAAGATGAATCTCTAGCATACCATAATCCAAGGTTAGCAGTGCCACATAAATATTTAATAATACGTTTAACAGCCTGCAAATGGGATTCCCTATGGTCAGCTTGAAATTTGGCACAAACACAAACAACAAACATAATATCTGGTCTATTGGTAGTAAGATAGAGGAGTGAGCCGATCATACCTCGGTAGACTTTCATGTCCACCTTCTTACCAGACTCATCCTTATCTAAATGAATGTTAGTGCCCATTGGTGTCCTTTGAGAGTGAGCACTGTCAAAGCCAAACTTCTTGATAAGTTCTTTAGCATACTTGGCTTGGCTGATGAATATTCCTTCATGGGTTTGTTTGACTTGAAGTCCAAGGAAATATGTTAGTTCACCCATCATGCTCATCTCGAACTTGCTCTGCATTAGTTTCTCAAATCTCTTGCAAAGTGATTCGTTAGTAGAACCAAAAATGATATCATCGACATATATTTGAACAAACAATGAATTACCCTTATGCTTAGCAACAAATAAAGTAGTATAGATTTTACCTCGAGTGAAGCCTAAGCCATCGCTAAGTAGGAACTTAGAAAGGGTTTCATACCATACCCTTGGAGCTTGCTTTAAGCCATAGAGAGATTTCTTCAATCGGTAGACATGATCAGGCTTCTTGGAGTTCTCAAAACCAGGTGGTTGTTCAACGTACACAAGTTCTTGGAGTTCTCCATTCAGGAAGGCACTTTTCACGTCCATTTGATATATTTTGAATTCTTTGAAGGCAGCATAGGCTAGGGAAAGTCTTATAGCTTCCAATCTTGCAACAGGAGCAAATGTCTCGTCGTAGTCAATTCTTTCTTCTTGTCGGTAGCCTTTAGCAACTAACCTTGCTTTGTTTCTAATGATATTCCCAGATTCATCAAACTTGTTCATGTACACCCACTTGGTACCAATAACTTGTTGAGAAGTTGGTCTAGGTACAAGTTCCCATACATTGCATCTTTCAAATTGATTCAGTTCTTCTTGCATGGCTTCAACCCAACCAGGATCGGCAAGAGCTTCTTCAGTCTTCTTTGGTTCTATGTTGGAGACCATAGCAGATGAGAAGAGACTTTCAGCAAATGCTCTACTAAGGTTCCTTATTAATCTTGGACCAAAGACATCACCAATCACATTTTCTAAAGGATGATCATGAACTAGTCTAACTTCTCTTGGCACATCTTGTCTTACTGACTCTTGTTGAAGTGATTCTAGTGGAGGATCATAGTCAGCAGATGGTGGAAGAGAAGAATTAGAGTATTGAGTGAGGGGTGGATGAGAACTTGGAGGATTAGGTCTTATGACAGAAATCGGTTGAGGGCTTGATCGGTCTTCAGGAGAGTCAGCAGCATTTTCATCGGCAAACGGATTGTGAAAGTTATCGGTAGGTTCTGGTTCTGCCGATGATGGGAAATATTGGGTATCTGCTGGTTCTTCCACCGAAATGACTGGATAAGTAGCTGGTACTTGATCTGCATGGTTAGTATTACTGGATTCACCTGTCTCATGAACACTAGAGACATTAGTACTATTTGGAGCCTTGTCAGACTCTAACAAATCAAATTCATCAAAGGTTACATGAACAGACTCAACAATTTTCAAAAGTTTCTTATTGAAAACTCGAAAGGCCTTACTGTGTTTAGCGTAACCAACAAAGATTCCTTCATCAGCTTTCTCATCAAATTTACCTCTGTGCTCATTACCGTTGTAAAGCACGTAACATTTGCAGCCAAATATCTTAAAGAATCCGATGTTGGGAATTCTGCCTCTCCAGAGTTCATAAGGAGTCTTGTTATGGAATTTGTTGATGAGAGATCTGTTCTGAGTGAAGTAGGTGGTATTGATGGCTTTAGCCCAAAAGTATTTCGGCAGCCTAGCTTCAGCAATCATGGTCTTACCAGCTTCAATGAGAGTTCTGTTCTTCCTCTCAACAACACTATTTTTTTGTGGTGTACCGGCAGCTGAGAAGTTGTGGTCTATGCCATGATCATCACAGTACTGAGCAATACCATTGTTCTTAAATTCAGTGCCGTTGTCTGATCTCATACTGATGATATTGCTTTCTTTCTGGGTCTGTAGTAGTCTGAATAGCTTGGTAGTAACAGCATATGTATCGTCTTTGTGGCTGAAGGTTTCTACCCAAGTATATCTAGAGAAATCATCTACTACAACCAAAGTGTATCTACTTCCCCCCAATACTTGCAGTGGTTGTGGGGCCAAATAGATCCATGTGTAGCATTTGAAGTCACTTAGATGTTGACATGCAGGGTTTGCTTCGGAAGGATGATTTATGTTGTTTCCCGAGTTGACAAGCCTTGCATTTCTTTCCTTGATCAGCAGACACTTGAGGTAAGCCGATAACCAGATTTGAACCGGCAAGCTTGGATAGATATTTGAAGTTCAAATGACTGAGTCTCTTGTGCCATAGCCATGAGTTCTCACTGATGTTCTTAGCTACAAAACAAACATTAGCGACACCAGTAATAGCACTTAAGTCTACTGCATAAATGTTACCTTTTCTTTTGGCAGTGAGAAGAGTTTCGTTGGAAGCATTGTCTTTCACATAGCAACTGGAAGTAGTAAATACACATTGCATTGCTTTATCACGGAATTGTTATATTGATAGAAGGTTGTGTTTTAAGCCATCCACTAGAGAGACCTTCTGTACAGTTACTCCACCTCTCTTGATGGTACCTACGCCGATGATTTTTCCTTTGGCATTATCACCAAAAACCACTGGGGGACTTGTTGTTTCTGAAATATCGGCAAGTAGATCTGCAAATCCTATCATGTGTCTTGAACAGCTACTATCTAGAATCCACAAATCCTTGCTTGCACCAGTTGAGGCCATGAAGCATTCATGAAATAAAACGGTATGCTTATGGTCCCCCTTATTCATGGGTCTGAGGGTTAGTTCCTCTTTGGCAACCACATCTGGCCACCACTGGAGGATGTAACCTCAGTGGGACCCCGACCCCGCGGGCCGGGAGCTCGCGAGCTGGACGTCGACTTAATAATTAAAACCCCAAAATACTGGAGCTAAAAATTTCATTTTAACACAAGAGATAAAATACAAAGTTTTAGAAATCCAACTAAACCACAAATAATAAACTAGTATAAGCTCCACAAGCTTATACCCCAAAATACAAAATATACAAATCCTAATGACGTCAATGTTTGGTACAACTATTCCAAAAAGGTTACACATTTATATAATGTAAACCAATCAACAACAACCTGCCCCAAAAGTCTCGAACCCTCGCGACGTCCTCCTCGTGATCAGCGAGTCTAATCCTTTCCTCCTGGGGGGGGGGTTAAGGAAAAACAAAGATAAAAAGAAAGGGGGTGAGATAAATCTCAATAAGTTACTAATGCAACTACATGACATGCTATGATGCAATAATCAATAAACAATAATAAACATCACATAGCACGTAGCAATTAGCAGTTAATAGATAGCAGCGGAAATAAACAAGTAACAAAGAATATTAGCCAAGGTTTCCCGACTGATAGAACCAAACAAGGATCGCTGCGCAGCTTCAACAATCAACCAATCAACCATCTTCGTAGTAGCATAAAAGCTGAAGAGAAAACCCCGGTACCGGAACCAATAACCAATAGTAACATGTCACAAAGGACAAGGGAAATGACACAGAGTCATACCCAAAACGTCTAGCTAGAATACTCACAAACGGAGCTAGCTCATCCCATCCAAGGCCAATCTAGATGAGGAAAGAAGGACCAATGGACGATGCTATACTGGACTTGGCTCGTGCCATTATAGCATTATCCATTGCCTGACTCGAACACAAATAACCAGCTGGACTTTCAAATAGATGCTAAGTAATAAATACTAGCTTAAATAAACAACTCATGATTCCAAAGTAGGGAACCATTCCTCATAAATCACCAAAAAGGTGCGTCAATCCAACAATACATCAAAACGATGTTCCAAACATTCTCAAACCATATTTAATCAAATCCCGAAATATAAAAACTTAGAAATTAACTGGACAACCTATCCCATCTTGTACTACACGAAGAGAGTATCGAAACGATAGTTCTCACGCCTAAAACGAAGTCCGGACGAAGAAGATATGGCCTTCGAAAGATTGAACAAGAAAGGGATAATTTTCACAGAAGGGAGGGGGGTGCGCGCGCCTCCCACACATAGGGTGCGCGCGCCTCCTATATCAGAAGGAAATGCGCCAAAAGGTTTACTGAGGGGGTGCGCGCGCCTCCCCTAAAAAGGGTGCGTGCGCCTCCTATTATCAGAAGGAAAAATGCCACAAGGGAGAAGAGGGGTGCGCTCGCCTCACCCCAAAGGGTGCGCGCGCCTCCAACGCCGGCCAAAAAATTTACAGATCTTCTTCCTGGGTTCTTCAACATTTTCTTAACCCATTCCCAAATACTCACTATCAATACTCCTAACAAGCAATGATAATGAACCAAAACAACTTCTAAGCCTACAAAAGACTCAACTAGCAACATTTGAACAACCAAACCGAGAAATGATCCCAAAGTCATATTATCACAAAATCAACCAAAAATGTAAATAAATTCTAAACTCATCCAAGAAGCAAATACATAACAATATGAGTATCATACGAGTCTAGAATGAACATTTTTAGCTTAAATGGGGAAAAGCAGCTTACCTGAAATTTGTCAAAGATGACGAAATTCGAAATTTCTTATCTCTTTACGATCCTATCGACGATCTAAACATTTTTCATTAAATGAGCAATAAGAAATAGAAAGAGGAAGAGGCTCAAAATAAAGGAAGGAGGAGGGGAAGAAACTTACCTCTTCAAAAATGGTGGAGAGAGAATTGGTTGAGTGTGTGTGTTTGGGTAGGGAGGAGGGTGTAAGAGGTGAGGGAGGAGGGAGGAAGAGTAGGATGATCATTTTAAAATACTTACACTTAGGCCCCCTCCTCCACTACTAACACATAACTCTTATTTTCCCCACTAACAACTAAGACCCATCAATTCCACACTAGTACAAATGACCCAAATAAAATGCTAGGCATAAAATATTATGAAACACAAGATATACACATAATTATTTAAATAAATAAATAATCTAAATAAATAAATAAGCAATAAATAAATAAATATTTATTACTAAGAAAATAGAGACGGGTTTCGGGTCGTGACAGTCCAGATAGGTGCTTCAAGAGGCATTCATGAGCCTTGTGACCATAATCAGAACAATTAGAACATCTCACTTGATTGATAGGCTGAGGAGTCGGTAGAACATCATTCTGTTTAGTCAGTGCATCAGTAGAACTTAAGGATTGAGCAGGCACAAACTTGGTGAGTTTGAAGGTGCTAGTACTACCTTTCTTTCCAATCTACTTACCTTTGGCATTTCCCTTTTTGGGTACTTGTCCATCGGCAGCAGAGTTGGTTAGACCGGCAGCACTTGCTCTGCTGATGTATTCACCAAGAATACCGTAATCGGCAGACTCAGTATCAGCAACCTTAACATCACTTTATTTGAGCTTATCTTTCCTTTTGTTCTGATTCTTAGGGTACTTCATAGTAACAACACTGTATACTGGCTTAGCATCCACATGCACTGAGTTAACAGAACTATATTCCACTTTTTCATCCTTTTTCTCGGTTGCACTAGTTTCAGTAGAGCTACTGCTGTTGTAATCAAATCCTAACCCAGATTGGTCCTTATATGACATTTGGGTCTGTAGGATTGTGTCAACAGCAACTCTAGATCTTGTGTAAGAATCAATAATCCTTGAGAGATAATCGTTTCCTTTCACAAGATCTTCGATCTGAGCTATCAATAATGCTACTTGGCTTTTAAGATCCAGGTTTTCTTTCTTTAGAGAAACAAACTCTAGCTCATGTCCTTTGAGAACTTTAAGTTCAGACGCAAGCAAGTCATTCTCTGCAGAAATTCTATTGAAATCAACAGCCATCACTTTATGAACGCTACTCAGCTTCTCATGATCAATAAAAAGTTCATCCATTGTCTTTACCATTTCAGCTTTGGATATTTCAGGAAAAGGGTCAGCTAAAATTTTTGGGGTAGAGGTAATAGGTTCAGGAGAGAAGTTGGGTAGAGAAGAGATGGGTTTTGATAGATTTTTGGCAATGCTAAGATGTTCAGTAAATGAGAACTTCCTTGTCATCGGTAAGGGAGTTGGCTTGATGGCAGTGATGTGAGAAGAGGTACACTGACCATAGAGTGAGGTTCCCACTTGGTGAACTTTGTATCCATTTGGGTTTTCTGCTTTGACACTTATTTCTTTGAAGTGTGGTTGAGGTCTTCCAGCAGTTTCTTTTGTGATTGGAGTTCTAGGAGGTGATGGGTCTCGGTAGACTGGAGTCGGCAAGGATGATATGTCGACGTCTTCCACGTCTAGAGCAACAGAGCTTACATCAGCATCTTCATCTTCATCGGTATCTTCTTCTGAGTCAGTTTCACACCAAACCGGCAAGGCCTTTTCTGTGCTTTCATCGGCAACAAAGCTTCGAGACTTGGGATGTCTCTTGTTGAATGATTTCCTCACGTACTCATATTTTGGTTGAGGACATTTGGAAGCAAAGTGACCAGGCTTCCTGCAATTGAAACAGACCAAGTCACCTTTGTTGTTCTTTCCGTCGGTAGCACTTGTGGAGGGTTTGTTTTAGCTTGCTGGTTTTTGAAATGGTGAGGTGAATGACTTTTGTTCCTGGTAATTTCCTTTCTGCATCTTTTTGAAGTCTTTAAACCTTTTGTAGTTTCTGGCGAAGGCGGCGAACTCATCTTCTTCCATTGGTTTATCAGTGTTTACTTCTGGGTTTTTGGAGCTGCAGGGTATTTGATGGGGATCTATAGGAGGGAATTTATTTGAAGGGAAGGATACCTGTGACTGAACTGATAGAGACAAGTTTTTGAATTTTTTATCGAGAACGTTAAGTTTTTGCAGTTCTCTCTCATACAAGAATAGACTAGACACAAGATTCTGAATAGAAGTCTTGTTTAAGTCTCTAACCTCTCTAACCTCTCTAACAGCAGTGACCTTGGTATGATACTCATTTCCCAAAGAACTTAGAAAACGAATATTTAGGTCTTTCATGGTATAAATCTTTCCTAATGAAGCACATAAATTACTTACCTCGCAGAATCTATCGTAGGCACTCCTGAGGGATTCACCATTTTGTTTCTTGAAGGATTCAAACTCAGCAATGCAGTCGTAGAGTCTGTTGTCCTTCACCTGCTCATCTCCTTCAAAGTATGCAAGGAGTTTGTTCCAGCATTCTTAAGCCGTGGAGCACAAGTCAATAAGTTTATATTGGTTGTCATCCAAACCACAAGAGATGATGTTGCATGCTTTTCCATCAAGGGCAGCTGAAAGTTTGTCGTCATCGGTCCATTCCTCCCTAGGTTTTTCAACCAGAGTTTCCTCAATCTGAACATGGGTTTCTTATTCAGTGTCACGATCAGCATGTTGTGTCAGAGGAGTGGAGGGAATAGGTCTATAGGTGGTTGAGACTTTTAAAGGAATGATTGGACCACCTTCTATGACCTTCATCAACCGGTCATCGATAGAGTTCATGTACTTTATCATACGAGATTTCCAGACACCAAACTCGTTGACATTCAACAATGGGATGGTGGTGATGTTGAATGACTGCATGATTTTTCCTGCCATGGTATCGGCAAACAAGCTGCAAAGCTTGGAAATTTCTTTCAAAATTCCAAGCTTTGATACCAATTGTTAGGCCCAATTGGTAGGAAAATAGGTTTTGAGAGTTTGGTTTAACTCACACAAAATCAGTGAAAAAGGTTTTGAGAGTTTGGTTTAAACGCAAAGTAGTTTCTAAAAGTTCAATGCAGTTTCAAGAGATTGATCCAAGGAAATAATGATGAATCAGTAGGAATGCGAGATGACACAGGGGACACAGAGATTTGGAGAGGTTCACAGTGTAAATACTGCTACGTCCTCTACCAAGTTTGGTCAGAACTTGGATTTGGGTTAAGAGCACTATTAGATATCTCTAGTCTATTACAAGCTCGGCTTTGTCGGAAACAAAGACTAAATTCTAGAGATCACTAATGAATCATAATACAAAATCTGACCAAGTGTTTTTGAGCGGCAAGTCCAAGAGAACTTATCTCACTCAGGTGGATGTGTGAATAACTCAAGCAACGTATTCCTTAAATAATCTAGTTCGGGAATAATAACAATGTTGTTGAGTTTGTGCACAAGTGTATGTCCTATTAAATGATCTAATGATTATCAGGACAGAATGTTTGAGCTTCAATGAATACTCAAAAACATTCAACTCTCTTCAATGCTCTATTTTCACCAACCATCTTCAATGCACCAAGTCCTCTATATATAGGGAGAGTAAATGACTTTTAGTCTTGGAGAAGAGGGCTTTCAAATTTGAATTTCCAGCTGGGTAGTTGAGAAGCATTAAATGTGGTATCCTTGGCATTAATGGCGAAGATATGGAGTACACGCATAAATGCTAAGTTGATCGGCAAGTTGAGTTCTGGTCTGCTGATTTGCTTTCTCTTGCTGGTTTGCCTTGATTGAAGATTTTAATACACCTGTGCTGGTCACAAAGAATCCTAAGGGCACCTAAAAAGGTTCTAATGAAAATTGGGGGATCCTAAGTGTTCAACATGATTGGGATTAAGCAATTCTAGGTCTAGGACATTTATATGAACAACATATGGGCTTTTCAATTATGTTAGGTTGAGCTAAATGCTAGATTGGTCACAAATGACACATAACCAAACCGATACCAAACAGAAACCAAGCACACCGAACCATTAACAAACCAAAACTTTTTGGTTCCAAAACATCTAAAACCGATATATTTTGGTTGGGTTTCGGTTTTAGCCTAAAACCGAATCAAATCGGACCGTGCACACCCCTACTTAAAACACCAAGTATGTATATTTAAAACATGACTTTTTATGACTTATGAAAAATGTAACACCCCCTCTTTTCACAACTAAAGAAGAATAACTTAATATAAATAAATCCCAAAATCAGAATGCCCAACGGCTACAATTAACCACAATTCAAACTTTAACCAATATTCAAACTCAAAACGGCTAGTACAAGTCACTAGCTCAAACGGTAACTACGGAAAGTAGAGTCTAACAACTTAACCGTAACGGAAACATAACCACTAATTAACTTTATTAAAAGATAACTCCTATGCCGCCGCACCTTGCGACTCTTGATCTGCTTATTTATAACCTGGAGAGAAATAAGGATGAAAGTAATGAGCGAACAATGCCCAATAAGTTCATACGGAATCCCCTCGGGTACTAAGAAGAGATAACCGAAACGAACGGTAACAAAGAATTAACAATGAATGGACATAACTCAAGATCAACAAACACGCAGTTCGAAAATGTTTACCAATGATAAACACAACTTAGTACTTTGAAAACACATAGCTGTTGGGTTTCCAAGTAACATGCGCAGCGGAAAATAGCAATTAAAATTTTTATGAAACCCAAAGCCATGGATCCTCTCATATGATTAAATCAAATACAACATAATAAATAGAGGAAAAACTAACCCTTGATGTCTATGAATTCTAGCTTTGATTTTGGTGAAGGACTTGAAGCTTTATCACGGACAAAATTCACGAACTTTGAAGATGATAAAATTCACCCTCTAGAGGTATCCACACCACGAACGAATATCAAGGAGCTTCTTGATCTTGGTTGCTAGACCAATAATTATGAAACACACTTTCACAATTTAATAAAGAACTATATGGAATTATTTTGTGAATTATTTTGTTCTTCAATCCAAGATGTCTTGGAACAAAATAATAACTCTCTCAAACTCTTTGGAGGCACACAAAACACTAGGGCTAATGGTCTGGCCGAACTTTGATTTTTATACACAATTAAGACTTATTCCAAATAGGAACCTTGTGCCAAAAACCTTCCCAAATCGAATTAGGAAATTTTCTGCCGCCAGACCAAGCGCCCGCCTGGTCCAGACCGAGCGCCCGCTCGCTGTCCAGAAAACCCAGAATTTTCCAAAAATTCCTTTGAGGTCCTTCGACCCTAAATTCCAATACAGTCCTTTTATTTAAGATTCGTTCTATTGTGTGTGACCCTCTAGGATTATACTAAGTTGACAATGGGCTCAAACATGAAATTATAAGATATGATTAGGTTCTAGCAAACCGTCATACCTACCCAAATAGTATAACTAGATACAAGTTCGCATTCCTTTAGAATATGTCACAATCCTTTTGTCTACGATGTCATTGTACACAAGTCATGGTCAAACAGTCAACTTGTCTTGTTCAATACTTTCTCGATTCTGAATATGTTGATAATTCAAATGCTATTGATCCAATCAATCCATTTGAGTCCTGCCGAACATTTCATCAACATCATTCCTTCGAGGGGCCCAAGCTTGACATTTCTCCGTGGAGGGACAAATCCATTTAGCTTATTATTCTTCCCAACGGGAATCCGATTATGCCAATCATACCCTTTATAACTACCGTGTTAAGGTAGCGTTTGAATATGTCAAACACAATGTTCATCAAGTGGAAGACTATAATAACTTCATGTCTAAGGATTCAAATGAAATAACTAATATGAGATATATGTTCGACATAGACCATGACATAAATCTCATACAGCGGGTCATGTCCAGTACCTTGTTCCAAACAAGTACCCATAAATCTAACATGATCATCCCATGATCATTTAGCCTTTATACTAGTGCTTAACAAGTACTAGGAACGGGGATTATTATAAGTAAACATGAACAACAATAATAATGAAAACATCTCTTTATTGATATAAAATAAATGATAACAATTACAACGTTTATTAAACGTGCCTAGGGCACCACTACCAACAATCTCCCACTTGCCCTAGGCCCAATCTCCCATGTATATAATACCCATGGACCTAAGATGACTTTCATGTTTAGCTTGTGGAAGTCCCTTTGTTAGCGGGTCCGCAACATTGTCATCAGTGGGGTACTCTGCATATATTCACGTCACCTCTCTTAATGATTTCACGAATCACATGGTAACGCCTAAGTATGTGTTTGGATTTCTGATGTGCCCTTGGTTCCCTTGCTTGAGCAATAGCACCATTATTATCGCAATAAAGGTCTATTGGATCAGCGATGCTAGGAACCACTCCAAGTTCAGTTATGAACTTCTTAATCCAAACAGCTTCCTTTGCAGCATCCGATGCAGCAAGATACTCAGCTTCTGTTGTAGAATCAGCGGTTGTACTTTGCTTGGAACTCTTCCAGCTTACAGCTCTGTTGGTGTTGGTGCCCTAGGCACGTTTGTTAAACGTTGTATAAGTTATAATTTTATTCATAATAATAAAGAGATAATAAGATTATTATTTTTGCTCATGTTTGCTTATAATAATCTCCGTCCCTAGAGCTTGTTAAGCACTAGTATAAAGGCTAAATGATCATGGGATGATCATGTTAGATTTATGGGTACTTGTTTGGAACAAGGTACTGGACATGACCCGCGGTATGAGATTTATGTCATGGTCGATGTCATATATAAGTCTCATATTAGTTGTGTCATTTGAATCCTTAGACATGAAGTTATTATAGTCTTCCACTTGATGAACATTATGTTTGACATATTCAAACGCTGCCTTAACACGGTAGTTATAAAGGGTATGATTGGCATGATTGGATTCACGTAGGGAAGAATAATAAGCCAAATGGATTTGTCCCTCTTCGGAGAGATGTCAAGCTTGGGCCCCTCGAAGGAATGATGTTGGTGAAATGTTTGGCCAAACTCAAATGGATTGATTGGATCAATATCATTTGGATTATCAACATATTCGGGATCGAGAAAAGTATTAAACAATACAAGTTGACTTGTTGACCATGACTTGTGTTCAATGACATCGTGGACAAAGGGATTATGACATGTTCTAAAAGGAATGCGAACTTGTATCTAGTTACACTATTTGGGTAGGTATGACGGTTTGCTAGAACCTAATCATATCTTATGGTTTCATGTTTGAACCCATTGCCAACTTAGTGTAATCCTAGAGGGTCACACACAAATAGAACGAATCGTAAAGGACTAAATGAGAATTATGAAAAAATATCAGTGTTTGACTCTGGCACGGTCGTGCGCCTTAAAATGGCACGGTCGTGCCATAAATCCAAACCAAGGCAAACCTGTCGACATGATTGGCACGACCGTGCCAAATTACCAAGCACGACCGTGCCGAAAATGGGCGGCTGGGGAATTCGCGCGGACTAGATGGCACGACCGTGCCAGATTGTAGGGCACGACCGTGCCAGTCAAGTCGGCCAGAATTCCTTGTTGCCTAATTTGGTGACGGGATTTAGGTTTCCTAGGTCCTTAAGGGTTAAGGATTAGGACCTATTTAAGGATCCTTTCAGCAGTCATTAAGCACATGATTATGAGTGCCTCCAAAGGGTTTTGGGAGGTTATTTTCTTGTTCTAAGATCCTAAAAGTGAAGAACAAGAATATTCATAATTCCATATAGTTCTTACAATTGTGAAAGCGTGTTTCATAATTTGGTCTAGCAACCAAGATCAAGTGTTCTTGATATTCGTTCGTGGTGTGGATACCGCTAGAGGGTGAAACTTATCATCTTCATAGTTCGTGATTCTTACTTTGTTCGTGATCAAGATTTCAAGCCTCCATCGAATTCAAGGTTGCAAAATCGAAGGCATCATGGGTTAGTATTCTAGTATTCATTATGTTGTATTTGACTTAATCATATGAATGGATCTATGGGCTTTGGGTTTCATAAATTTTAAATGCTTAATTCCGCTGCGGCATGTTACTACGAAACCCAACAGTAGTATCAGAGCCCCGTTCATGTTGATTATTTCAATACTAAGATCATGTTGTGTGTATATAAATTGTTTATGTACCTAGCATGATTTGAATATTGGGATTATGATGTTTATGTGGTCTATGTGTTTTATGTGGTTTATTGTTTTATAAACTTTAATCGCACTGCTCAATCGCAATTAAAATTATGGTGGATTTAAAATTGTTTGGATTATCAATTTTTGATTGGATCAAAGTTTTGATATTCTAGGGATTCAAGAATAAATCGTTTATTCAAGGTTTTGATGATCATGGTGATTGGATCACCAAGAACACCAAATCATAATTGAATCGGGAAAAACAATTTTGAGATAAATTTTGGAACTTTAAAAATTTGGATTTTTCGCAAGGGGTCCGACCGGACCCAAGCCTTGACCCGACCGGACCTAGGGTTTGGCGAGGGGGTAGGGTTTGGGTTTTGGGTATGGATCTTGGGTTTAAATCTCCTATTTTTTTTAGTCTTGTGATTCTAAGATTAGTTCAAGGTTTGGATGGCTAATCTACGTTCATCGAGATTGTGTTTCCCAAACTTGATCGCAATCAAGGTTTCAAAGATAAAACGAAATTAGAATTATGAAGAGTTCATAATTGCTAAAATTGAGAAACAAAGTTCTTGATTCAATGATTGGAGATCCATGTGGAATTGTGAATGCAATTGGCCTACGTTCATCGAGACCATCTATTGCTTAGTTTCGGCCACATGGACTACTTTCTTGGTTTCTTGAATTAGTGCGGAATTGTGGTTGTCTTGATTTGGAGATGATGACCAAAGTTCAAATAATCTCATCCTCATAATAATAGAGAAACTAATGACACATAAATATTATGCTTAAATTAATGGAGATTAATTTAGTGGCTAAACTTGATGCGTAACATGTTTATCTTGTGTGCTCATAAATGTGTTGTATGCTATATGGTGATGAACCTTCAAGAAAGTTTTAAGTCCTTTTTGCCACGCCATGATTAAAACACTTGTAAGTACACGGGTACTTTCATGTGGGCTCGCCAAAGCGAGGTGCATTGATTTTATCTTTGTATGAGCAAGATGAGTGAATAAGAGTTTCCTATGCGTTTAAAATGGTTGGACTTAATAAGGCGTCAAAACAGTTTTGGGCCAAGGCAAAAGATGAGATTAAACATGCTTTTGAAATTAGATCACTAAGAATCATATTGGATATGATTGACAAGAAATTGTCTATCTAATTAATTTGATTTTGAGCGGTCCGCCTCCGTGGACTCAAGATTAAATTAAAGTTGGATCTTAGCCCAATTTAAAAGAGTCTCATGAAAGGATCTAAGAGTCATATGGGATATGATTGACAGGGTTGTCTACCTAATTAATTTGATTTTGTGTAATCCGCCATAGCGGACTTAGAATTAAATTAAAGTTGGATCTTAGCCCATTTAAATTATATTATACATTGGATGTATATGAAGGTTATATAATTTAGTGGGAGTATTTTTGGAAAATACATTATTTACCTCTTTAATGAGATTGGTACTTGTAAAATTTTGGAAATTTTGCATAAGTTGTAGATGACAACTAAAATCGTTGCGATTAATCCTTGTTAAGGATAAAGCTTCAAAAGAATGGTACAAACTTCATGGATTGGATCCTGAGCCTAAGAATGGTTCTAAGGCAAGAAGATGGGTTGTACATTCTTGATGGGCCTATTCCTAAAAGAACCAATGCCGGAGTAGACAATCACAAGAATCATGAGTATGATTCTAGGAATGTGAGTTGTCTTATGCTCACGATTATGTGCTCTTAAACTCCAACAAAGTTTGGAACTTGTAGAAGCCTATTAGATAGGTGTGGAGTTGAGTTACATGTATCAAAGAGCAATCTAAGCAAGAGAGGTATAAAACCATTGTTGCATTCACTCATTGCAAAATGAGTGAAGGGCAATAAATGAAACTTCACATGCTTAAGATAAAGGCTACGTAGAGCATCTTGAGAAACTTGGTTGTCCAATTGGATTGGAGCAAGCCACGGATCTCATTCTTGATTCATTGTCCAAAAGTTATAATCACTTTGTGATTAACTATAACATGCTTGGAATGAATAAGAATCTCTCCGAATTGCATGATATGCTGAAAAAACTGTGGAGATGAAGATGGTGGAGAATGGATTCTCCAATGCTCATAGTTCATGATGGAAAGAGGCCAAATGCCAAAAGAAAAGTAAGACAAGAGTTGTCAATCCTAAAGGAAATAATTTTGGTTATAATAATAACTCTAATAGATGCAATTTAGTAAAATGGCAATTGGATTGACCATTTAGAATTGTAGTCAAAATTCTGGGTGATCAATAAAAGGAATGGTAGTGGGACTACCACTCGGAATATTTATGTTATAAATTATTCTTTCTACATTTAATTATTGGGTATTGGATACCAGAATAATTAGTAAGATGAAAGACTACTTATAGTAAAGTTTTATCTACAAACAGTAATGATGCAATGGTTGCAACATTGTTCGTTGAACACTTGTAAAGTGACTTTACTGATGAAGTAGAAAACATTATTTTGTTATAAGATAATGAAGGATATTAATTTCTTATTTGGAATAAGAAAAGTGCTTTATTTATTATGATTTACTTCATTGTGTTATCATATAAATAAATCTTATATCCTAAATCTTGAAGAACAAAGTAATAAAGACTATAACATAAATAATTAAAATTCTTTATGCATTATTGTTTTGATCAAATAAATGAGAAATGCATATCTAAAATTCCATGGGACGGAGTTTTAAGTCATATGATTTGGAATCACATGATTTATGCAAATCTTATTTACTTGGATCAAGACATCTTTTACTATGATTGGTAAAAAGGCTAATGTCTTAATTGACCTAATACATTTCGATGTGTATGGTGCATTAAGAAGAAATGCTAAAAGAAAATTTTGGTTATACTTGGTAAAACTATTCAAAAATTATGATTGGATCATGATGATGAATAATTAACCCAAGAATTTGACAGTCATCATTAAAATTGTGAAATGGTTTCACAAATTAACTTCACTAAGAATATCAAATGATATGTCTGCGTGGAAGTATAAGAACCTTATTGGATACGGTTCGTTGGATGACAAAGTCAAAGTGATCTTCCATTATTCATTTTGGGGTTATGTATTTAAAACCGCTATGATTATACTAATCTGAATTCTATCAAGAGAGGTTAAATGGTGAAAGAAAACTTGGTTTGTCTTTCATAAAGATTTAAGATGGTGAGACCCTTTTTGAAAGGAGTTGTCTGGGACACACTCACATTTAAATCTAATAAATATACTTTCATGGGATATCCTAAGGAAACTTGAGGATAATAATTTTACTCATAAGAAACAAATGGTTTGTTGACTATGATGATACTTTTCTAGATAAGTGGTTTATCTCCAAAAGAATCAGTGGGAGTAAAATGTATCTCGAATGGTTCGAGACCTAGAAAATATATTTTAACCTGAGATGGAAGTTGAACAAGTTTTCACAAGGGGTTGTGAAAATCCGTTCAAGATATACAAGTTCTTGCACACATGATAAAATACAATATATTAGAAGAAATATTGGATATTTCAAGATAGAAAGTATTGAGGTAAAGTTCATTTGGAATGAAGTATTTACCATCTATCAAAGATGCAATGTCAACTCCACATATTTAGATTAATGACTTGGAGTCATGAAATCTAAAAGGCAACCCATGTGTAATAATCAAGTTTGGAACTTGATCATTCTGACCTAAGGTGTAAAACCAAAGGAGAGGAATGAGTTTTCTTGGAGAAAATTTTACATGGATAGCATAGAAATTTACTAGAATTCTCGTAGTCACATGTTCATATTTGGAATATGAAAATTGACAAAATGATGTCAAAACAAGTGTTCCTCAACGGGAACTCACTTAAAGATGTATTGGAGACAACCTAAAGGTTTTGACAGTCAAAAAAAATTCTGATAAATTATGAAAGTTGCAGAAATCCATTGGATAAAGCAAACTTGTGGGAGTTGGAATCTCTGTTTTGATAAATCAAAAGAGTTTGACTTGATCAATAACGAAGATGAACCTTGTATATACAAGAAGATTAGTGGGAGCATAGTGATATTCCTTAAATTAAATATGTGGATGACATATTGCTCATTGGAAACGAAATTCCTATACGTTAGTCTGCAAAGACTTTGTTAAGAAAGTGTTTCGGAATAAAGAATATGGATGAAACTACATATGTCCTTGGCATTAAGATCTATAGAGATAGATCGAAGAAGCTAATTGATTAAGACAAAGTACATACATTGACAAAGTCATTAGAAGATTCCGCAAGGAAAATTCTAAGAGAGGACGGTTGTTAATGTTACATGGAGTTTTCTATGCAAAGACTCAAATGTCCTGAGACAAATGATGAGCATGAGAAGAATGAATGGGATGCCATTTGCTTCGGCAATTGGATCCATCATACCATGATAAGTACTAAGCCGGATATATCTAAATGCTTGGAGCATGACGAGTAGATATTAATCCGACAACCGGTGAGAATCACTGGATGGCTGTGAAACAATTCTTAAAGTACTTAAGAAGGACTAAAGAATTGTTATGATCTATGGAGGGATGGAAGATGATCTCGATGTATATGGATACACGGATGCATGCTTCCAAACCGACAAAAATGGTAGAAATCGCAATCGAGTTTTATAAATAATAGTGAAGCTGTAAGTTGGAATGGTTCCAAGAAGAGTACAGTCACTAATTCTGCGACTAAAATCTAAGTATATTGCTGCATTAGATGCTCCAAAGGAAGTTGTTTGGATTAAGAAGTTCATTGGTGAACTTAAGATGGTTCCTAGTATTGCTAATTCAATAGACTTTATTAGTGATAATAGTCGTGCTATTGATCAAGCAAAGGAACCAAGGGCACATCCTAAATCCAAACACATACTTAGGAGTTTTCTTATCGTTCGAGAAATCGTTGATAAGAAAGACGTATATATATGCAAAGTACCTTACTTATGATAACGTTACGAACACGCTAAACAATGGAACTTCCATAAAGCTAAACATGATGGTCATGTTAGGTCCATGGGTATTGGATACCTAGAAAATTGGGCCTAGGGCAAGTGGGAGATTGTTGGTGTTGGTGCCCTAGGCACGTTTGTTAAACGTTGTATAAGTTATCATTTTATTCATAATAATAAAGAGATAATAAGATTATTATTGTTGCTCATGTTTGCTTATAATAATCTCCGTCCCTAGAGCTTGTTAAGCACTAGTATAAAGGCTAAATGATCATGGGATGATCATGTTAGATTTATGGGTACTTGTTTGGAACAAGGTACTGGACATGACCCGCGGTATGAGATTTATGTCATGGTCGATGTCATATATAAATCTCATATTAGTTGTGTCATTTGAATCCTTAGACATGAAGTTATTATAGTCTTCCACTTGATGAACATTATGTTTGACATATTCAAACGCTGCCTTAACACGGTAGTTATAAAGGGTATGATTGGCATGATTGGATTCACGTAGGGAAGAATAATAAGCCAAATGGATTTGTCCCTCTTCGGAGAGATGTCAAGCTTGGGCCCCTCGAAGGAATGATGTTGGTGAAATGTTTAGCCAAACTCAAATGGATTGATTGGATCAATGTCATTTGGATTATCAACATATTCGGGATCGAGAAAAGTATTGAACAATACAAGTTGACTTGTTGACCATGACTTGTGTTCAATGACATCGTGGACAAAGGGATTATGACATGTTCTAAAAGGAATGCGAACTTGTATCTAGTTACACTATTTGGGTAGGTATGACGGTTTGTTAGAACCTAATCATATCTTATGGTTTCATGTTTGAACCCATTGCCAACTTAGTGTAATCCTAGAGGGTCACACACAAATAGAACGAATCGTAAAGGACTAAATGGGAATTATGGAAAAATATCAGTGTTTGGCTCTGGCACGGTCGTGCGCCTTAAAATGGCACGGTCGTGCCATAAATCCAAACCAAGGCAAACCTGTCGACATGATTGGCACGACCGTGCCAAATTACCAAGCACGACCGTGCCGAAAATGGGCGGCTGGGGAATTCGCGCGGACTAGATGGCACGACCGTGCCAGATTGTAGGGCACGACCGTGCCAGTCAAGTCGGCCAGAATTCCTTGTTGCCTAATTTGGTGACGGGATTTAGGTTTTCTAAGTCCTTAAGGGTTAAGGATTAGGACCTATTTAAGGATCCTTTCAGCAGTCATTAAGCACATGATTATGAGTGCCTCCAAAGGGTTTTGGGAGGTTATTTTCTTGTTCTAAGATCCCAAAAGTGAAGAACAAGAATATTCATAATTCCATATAGTTCTTACAATTGTGAAAGCGTGTTTCATAATTTGGTCTAGCAACCAAGATCAAGTGTTCTTGATATTCGTTCGTGGTGTGGATACCGCTAGAGGGTGAAACTTATCATCTTCATAGTTCGTGATTCTTGCTTTGTTCGTGATCAAGATTTCAAGCCTCCATCGAATTCAAGGTTGCAAAATCGAAGGCATCAAGGGTTAGTATTCTAGTATTCATTATGTTGCATTTGACTTAATCATATGAATGGATCTATGGGCTTTGGGTTTCATAAATTTTAAATGCTTAATTCCGCTGCGGATGTTACTACGAAACCCAACAGTGGTATCAGAGCCCCGTTCATGTTGATTATTTCAATACTAAGATCATGTTGTGTGTATATAAATTGTTTATGTGCCTAGCATGATTTGAATATTGGGATTATGATGTTTATGTGGTCTATGTGTTTTATGTGGTTTATTGTTTTATAAATTTTAATCGCACTGCTCAATCGCAATTAAAATTATGGTGGATTTAAAATTGTTTGGATTATCAATTTTTGATTGGATCAAAGTTTTGATATTCTAGGGATTCAAGAATAAATCGTTTATTCAAGGTTTTGATGATCATGGTGATTGGATCACCAAGAACACCAAATCATAATTGAATCGGGAAAAACAATTTTGAGATAAATTTTGGAACTTTAAAAATTTGGATTTTTCGCAAGGGGTCCGACCGGACCCAAGCCTTGACCCGGCCGAACCTAGGGTTTGGCGCGGGGGTAGGGTTTGGGTTTTGGGTGTGGATCTTGGGTTTAAATCTCCTATTTTTTTTAGTCTTGTGATTCTAAGATTAGTTCAAGGTTTGGATGGCTAATCTACGTTCATCGAGATTGTGTTTCCCAAACTTGATCGCAATCAAGGTTTCAAAGATAAAACGAAATTAGAATTATGAAGAGTTCATAATTGCTAAAATTGAGAAACAAAGTTCTTGATTCAATGATTGGAGATCCATGTGGAATTGTGAATGCAATTGGCCTACGTTCATCGAGACCATCTATTGCTTAGTTTCGGCCACATGGACTACTTTCTTGGTTTCTTGAATTAGTGCGGAATTGTGGTTGCCAATGGCTTAGTTCGGCCGCACTTCTTGTTGTCTTGATTTGGAGATGATGACCAAAGTTCAAATAATCTCATCCTCATAATAATAGAGAAACTAATGACACATAAATATTATGCTTAAATTAATGGAGATTAATTTAGTGGCTAAACTTGATGCGTAACATGTTTATCTTGTGTGCTCATAAATGTGTTGTATGCTATATGGTGATGAACCTTCAAGAAAGTTTTAAGTCCTTTTTGCCACGCCATGATTAAAACACTTGTAAGTACACGGGTACTTTCATGTGGGCTCGCCAAAGCGAGGTGCATTGATTTTATCTTTGTATGAGCAAGATGAGTGAATAAGAGTTTCCTATGCGTTTAAAATGGTTGGACTTAAAAAGGCGTCAAAACAGTTTTGGGCCAAGGCAAAAGATGAGATTAAACATGCTTTTGAAATTGGATCACTAAGAATCATATTGGATATGATTGACAAGAAATTGTCTATCTAATTAATTTGATTTTGAGCGGTCCGCCTCCGTGGACTCAAGATTAAATTAAAGTTGGATCTTAGCCCAATTTAAAAGAGTCTCATGAAAGGATCTAAGAGTCATATGGGATATGATTGACAGGGTTGTCTACCTAATTAATTTGATTTTGTGTAATCCGCCATAGCGGACTTAGAATTAAATTAAAGTTGGATCTTAGCCCATTTAAATTATATTATACATTGGATGTATATGAAGGTTATATAATTTAGTGGGAGTATTTTTGGAAAATACATTATTTACCTCTTTAATGAGATTGGTACTTGTAAAATTTTGGAAATTTTGCATAAGTTGTAGATGACAACTAAAATCGTTGCGATTAATCCTTGTTAAGGATAAAGCTTCAAAAGAATGGTACAAACTTCATGGATTGGATCCTGAGCCTAAGAATGGTTCTAAGGCAAGAAGATGGGTTGTACATTCTTGATGGGCCTATTCCTAAAAGAACCAATGCCGGAGTAGACAATCACAAGAATCATGAGTATGATTCTAGGAATGTGAGTTGTCTTATGCTCACGATTATGTGCTCTTAAACTCCAACAAAGTTTGGAACTTGTAGAAGCCTATTAGATAGGTGTGGAGTTGAGTTACATGTATCAAAGAGCAATCTAAGCAAGAGAGGTATAAAACCATTGTTGCATTCACTCATTGCAAAATGAGTGAAGGGCAATAAATGAAACTTCACATGCTTAAGATAAAGGCTACGTAGAGCATCTTGAGAAACTTGGTTGTCCAATTGGATTGGAGCAAGCCACGGATCTCATTCTTGATTCATTGTCCAAAAGTTGTAATCACTTTGTGATTAACTATAACATGCTTGGAATGAATAAGAATCTCTCCGAATTGCATGATATGCTGAAAAAACTGTGGAGATGAAGATGGTGGAGAATGGATTCTCCAATGCTCATAGTTCATGATGGAAAGAGGCCAAATGCCAAAAGAAAAGTAAGACAAGAGTTGTCAATACTAAAGGAAATAATTTTGGTTATAATAATAACTCTAATAGATGCAATTTGTTAAAATGGCAATTGGATTGACCATTTAGAATTGTAGTCAAAATTCTGGGTGATCAATAAAAGGAATGGTAGTGGGACTACCACTCGGAATATTTATGTTATAAATTATTCTTTCTAAATTTAATTATTGGGTATTGGATACCAAAATAATTAGTAAGATGAAAGACTACTTATAGTAAAGTTTTATCTACAAACAGTAATGATGCAATGGTTGCAACATTGTTCGTAGAACACTTGTAAAGTGACTTTACTGATGAAGTAGAAAACATTATTTTGTTATAAGATAATGAAGGATATTAATTTCTTATTTGGAATAAGAAAAGTGCTTTATTTATTATGATTAAGTACTTAAGAATCGCTTTTACAGCTACCCAATGATTTTCACCAGGGTCGGATTGGTATCTACTTGTCATGCTTAAAGCATAAGATACATCCGGCCTAGTACATATCATGGCATACATGATGGACCCAATTGCCGAAGCATATGGAACATCTTTCATTTTCTCACGCTCATCATTTGTCTTAGGACATTGAGTCTTGCTTAGAGAAACTCCATGTAAAACTGGCAAGGTTCCTCTTTTAGAATTTTCCATTCGAATCTTCTAATGACCTTGTCAATATATGTACTTTGGCTCAGACCAAGTAGCCTCCTTGATCTATCTCCATAGATCTTGATGCCAAGTATATATGCGGCTTCACCCATATCTTTCATTGCGAAGCACTCTCCTAACCAAGTATTTACAGACTGGAGTGTAGGAATGTCGTTTCCAATGAGTAATATGTCATCCACATATAAGATAAGGAATAGCACTATGCTCCCACTAATCTTCTTGTATACACAAGGTTCATCTTCGTTCTTGATGAAGCCAAACTCTTTGACTGATTCATCAAAACAAAGATTCCAACTCCTAAAAGCTTGCTTCAATCCATAGATGGATCTCTGCAATTTGCATACTTTAGAATTTTGCTCAAAACCTTCTTGTTGTGTCATATACACATCCTCTTCTAGTTTTCCATTTAGGAAAGCGGTTTTTACATCCATTTGCCATATTTCATAGTCATGATATGCAGCAATGGCAAGCAGAATTCTTATAGACTTGATCATTGCTACGGGTGAAAAGGTCTCATCATAGTCAATACCATGAACTTGCCTATAACCTTTCGCTACAAGTCTAGCTTTGTAAGTATGCACCTTCCCATCCATGTCAGTCTTCTTCTTGAAGGCCCATTTGCATCCTATGGTTTTTACACCTTCGAGCGCATCAATCAAATTCCAAACTTGATTGTCTTGCATGGATTGTAATTCGGATTCCATGGCTCCAAGCCACTTGTCCGAATCAGGAGAAGACAGCCTCTTGGTAGGTTCTAGGTTCATCATTCTCAATGATTTCAACCTCATTACTATCCGTTACGAGAAATCCATATCTCTCGGGCTCGGATCGTATCCTACTAGATCTGCGAGGAACTTGTGTATCTTGAACAGGTTCCACAACTCCTTGTGGTTCTTGTTCCCATTCCACTATTGGTTCAATGTTATTTTCTGGGTCTCGAATTTCTTCAAGATTTATTTTAATCCCACTAGTTTCTTTGGAGAGGAACTGGTCCTCCAAGAAGAAACCAGTTCGGGCAACAAACACTTTATTGTCCTCTCGGTTGTAAAAGTAATATCCTTTAGTTTCCTTAGGATATCCCACGAAAATACATTTATCAGATTTGTGTGCTAGTTTGTCAGAGATAAGTCTCTTGACATAAGCTTCGCAACCCCAAATCCTCATGAAAGACAAACTAGGTTTCTTTCGACTCCACATCTCATATGGAGTCTTTGGAACCGATTTAGTTGGAACTTGATTTAGTGTGAAAGCAGCGGTTTCTAGGGCGTAACCCCAAAAGGATATTGGAAGAGCAACTTGCCTCATCATTGATCGAACCATGTCTAACAAAGTCCGATTCCTCCTCTCGGACACGCCATTCCATTGTGGTGTTCCGGGTGGAGTCAATTGTGAAACTATTCCACAATTCTTTAGATGATCATCAAATTCTTGGCTTAAGTATTCTCCACCACGATCTGATCGAAGTGCTTTAATACTTTTGCCAAGTTGTTTTTCTACTTCATTTTGAAATATTCTAAATATCTCAAATGCTTCACTCTTATGTTTCATTAGGTATACATACCCAAATCTACTGTAATCATACGTGAAGGTTATGAAGTATTTAAATCCTCCCCTAGCATTGCTACTTAATGGTCCGCATACATCGGAATGTATCAACCCCAATAAGTCACTTGCCCTTTCACTTAGATTGGTAAAAGGTGTCTTGGTCATTTTTCCAAGAAGACACGACTCACAAGTGTCATATGACTGGAGGTCACATGAACCTAAAAGTCCGTCCCCATGGAGTTTTGAGATACGCTTCTCATTAATATGACCAAGACGGCAATGCCACAAATAGGTATGATTTACATCATTAGGTTTAGATTTCTTATTTACATGATAGATATTGTCATTATTTTCATTCTTGATATCCAAGATATAAAGGCCATTAAATGAATTAGCAATACCATAAAGCACATCATTTAAATAAATAGAAAATCTCTTATTCTCAATAAGAAACTTAAAACCTTCATTATCCAAACAAGAAATTGAAATAATATTTCTACTTAAATCCGGAACATAATAACAATTGTTCAAAACAAGAATTAATCCGGAAGGTAAAGTGACTTCATAAGTCCCTACGGCTAATGCAGCAACTCTTGTTCCATTCCCCACTCGTAGATCTACTTCACCTTCTTTAAGCAGTCTCCTATTCTTTAGTCCCTGCACATTTAAACAAATGTGAGAACCACATCCGGTATCCAATACCCAAGAATCAGTGGTAGAAAGGAGAATATCTATCATATAGATACCTGAAGTCGACGCAGCCTTGCTGCCCTTCTTCTTCTTTTGATCTTCCAAGAAAGCCTTGCAATTACGTTTCCAATGACCAATTTCTTGACAATGGAAACAGATTGCATCCTTTTGTGAATCAGGTTTTGCCTCAGAAGCCTTGGCAACCTTAGCCTTGCTTATCTTTGGTTTGACAACTTTTGCCTTACCCTTTCCTTTGGCACTAGCCTTCTTCCCATCATGAACCAAGAGCACAGGAGAATCTTTCTCCTCAATCTTCAACTCCGCAGTTTTAAGCATATTATGCAACTCGGAGAGATTGTTATCCATTCCATGCATGTTATAATTCATTGTGAATTGATTATAACTTTTTGGCAATGAATTAAGAATGAGATCCGTGGCTAGCTCCAATGGAATTGGATTGCCAAGTTTCTCAACATAACCTTTCATTTTAAGAAAGTGCGGACTCACTTGTTGCCCTTCCTTCATTCTACAAGTCGTGAATGCAACAATGTTCTTGTACCTCTCTTGCCTAGCTTGCTCTTGAAACATGGTTCTCAACTCCACGCCTATCTCATAGGCTTCCAAATGTTCCAAACTTTGTTGGAGTTTTGAACACATAGCAGCAAGCATGAGACAACTTACATCTCTAGAATCATTCTTATGTTTCTTGAAATTGTCTCTTTCTGCCCTAGGGGCAGTAGGCTGTGGTTCAGCAGGAAGATGCCCATCGAGAATGTACAACTTATCTTCTTGCCTAAGAACGATTCTTATACTACGGATCCAATCCATAAAGTTAGTACCATTCTCTTCGAGCTTATCCTTCTCAAGGATCGATCGCAATGACAGTGATTGAGTGTTATTAGTCATTATCTACAAATATGCTAAATTTTCAAAATTTAATAAGTACCAATTTCATTAAAGAAATAAACAATGTATTTTTTTATTCAAAAATACTCCCACTAAATTATATAACCTTCTTATACATCCAATGTATAATACAATATTAGTAGGCTAAGATCCATCTTTAATTTAATTTTAAGTCCGCTTGGGCGGATAACATAAAATCAAATTAATTAGGTAGACAATCATGTCAATCATATCCCATATGATTCTTAGATCCTTTTCTCATGAGATTCTTTAAGAAAACTTATTTCAAAAAGCATGTTTAATCTCATCTTTTCCTAGGCCCAAAACTGTTTTGACGCCCAATTAAGTCTAACCATTTTAAACAAATAGTTTATGTGTCCCGCTAGGGCGTGCCCACATTGTCTATCTTGCTCATACATAAATAAATTTAATGCACCTCGCTAGGGCGAATCTACATTAAAATCACTTATGTATTAACAAGTGTTTTAATCATGGCATGGCAATAAAAGACTTAAAACTTTTCTTTGAAGGTTCATCACATATAGCATATAACACATTTATGAGCATATAATATAAACATGTTACAAATCAAGTTTAGTCACTAAATTAATCTCTATTAATTTAAGCATAATATTTATGTGTCATTAGTTTATCTATAATTATGAGGATTGAGACTATTTCAACTCCGGTTATCATCTCCAAATCAAGACAACAAGAAGTGCGGCCGAAACTAAGCCATATGGCGTCCACAATTCTGCACTAATTCAAGAAACCAAGAAAGTAGTCCATGTGGCCGAAACTAAGCAATAGATGGTCTCGATGAAGGTAGGCCAATTGCATCCACAATTCCACATGGATCTCCAAACTTTGAATCAAGAACTTTGTTTCTCAATTTTAGCAATTATGAACTCTTCATAATTCTAACTTCGTTTTATCTTTGAAACTTTGATTGCGATCAATTTTGGGAAACACAATCTCGATGAACGCAGATTAGCCATCCAAAACTTGAACCAATCTAGGAATCACAAGACTAAAATAAATAGGAAAATCAAACCCAAAAATCCACACACAAACCAACTACCCAAAACCCATTCCAGATCAGCAAGTCTAGACTGGTTCTGTTACTGGTTTTGTTGAATTTATCAAAAATTCCATATTCATATTTTAACCAAAATCAGAACAGATTCTGACGAGCGAGCGCACGCCTGGTCTTGACCGAGCGCGCGCCTGAAGCAAGCGGCCGCCTGGTCCCCATCGAGCGGGCGCCTGGTAGGTCAGAATGGTACAGAATTTTAAAGTTCGAAAATTTTGTCTCAAAATTATTTTTCCCCGATTATTAAAACTTTGATCTGATCAAAAATTAATAATCGAAATAATTCAGAATCCACCATAATTTTTTATTGCGATTGAATCGTGCGATTAAAGTTGTAAAACAATAAACCACATAAAATCACATAACACATAAACATCATATAATCCAATATTTATATCATGCTAGGCACATAAACAATTTATATACACATAACATAATCTAAGTATTGAATTAATCAACATGAACGGGACTCTGATACCACTGTTGGGTTTCCAAGTAACATGCGCAGCGGAAAATAGCAATTAAATTTTTTATGAAACCCAAAGTCATGGATCCGCTCATATGATTAAATCAAATACAACATAATAAATAGAGGAAAAACTAACCCTTGATGTCTATGAATTCTAGCTTTGATTTTGGTGAAGAACTTGAAGCTTTATCACGGACAAAATTCACGAACTTTGAAGATGATAAAATCCACCCTCTAGCGGTATCCACACCACGAACGAATATCAAGGAGCTTCTTGATCTTGGTTGCTAGACCAATAATTATGAAACACACTTTCACAATTTAATAAAGAACTATATGGAATTATTTTGTGAATTATTTTGTTCTTCAATCCAAGATGTCTTGGAACAAAATAATAACTCTCTCAAAGTCTTTTGAGGCACACAAAACACTAGGGCTAATGGTCTGACCGAACTTTGCTTTTTATACACAATTAAGACTTATTCCAAATAGGAACCTTGTGCCAAAAACCTTCCCAAATCGAATTAGGAAATTTTCTGCCGCCAGACCAAGCGCCCGCCTGGTCCAGACCGAGCGCCCGCTCGCTGTCCAGAAATCCCAGAATTTTCCAAAAATTCCTTTGAGGTCCTTCGACCCTAAATTCCAATACAGTTCTTTTATTTAAGATTCGTTCTATTGTGTGTGACCCTCTAGGATTATACTATGTTGGCAATGGGCTCAAACATGAAACCATAAGATATGATTAGGTTCTAGCAAACCGTCATACCTACCCAAATAGTATAACTAGATACAAGTTCGCATTCCTTTAGAATATGTCACAATCTTTTTGTCTACGATGTCATTGAACACAATTCATGGTCAAACAGTCAACTTGTCTTGTTCAATACTTTCTCGATTCCGAATATGTTGATAATTCAAATGCTATTGATCCAATCAATCCATTTGAGTCCGGCCGAACATTTCATCAACATCATTCCTTCGAGGAGCCCAAGCTTGACATCTCTCCGTGGAGGGACAAATCCATTTAGCTTATTATTCTTCCCAACGGAAATCCGATTATGCCAATCATACCCTTTATAACTACCGTGTTAAGGTAGCGTTTGAATATGTCAAACACAATGTTCATCAAGTGGAAGACTATAATAACTTCATGTCTAAGGATTCAAATGACATAACTAATATGAGATATATGTTCGACATAGACCATGACATAAATCTCATACAGCGGGTCATGTCCAGTACCTTGTTCCAAACAAGTACCCATAAATCTAACATGATCATCCCATGATCATTTAGCCTTATACTAGTGCTTAACAAGTAATAGGGACGGGGATTATTATAAGTAAACATGAACAACAATAATAATCAAAACATCTTTTTATTGATATGAAATAAATGATAACAATTACAACGTTTATTAAACGTGCCTAGGGCACCACTACCAACAATGGCTACAGAAGATAGTTTCCAAAACACAATATTTCACAAAAACACTTTTACTTTACTTTACTTTACTTTACATTACTTTACTTAATTTAGGGATTAAGCACACGCTGTACCCAAGGCTCGGGTTTCTACTGACCGCACCCAATAACGGTGTATCATGATAACCTATGCTACTTCATCAAGTAACGTAAAGGGGTCCACATGTTCATCTTAAAACTATGGATAACTATAAGGGGTCCACTTATCCGTTTCGGGATTATGGATAACTGTAAATCATTTTACTTATTATAAAACTTTACTTTAGAGAGCTTTACACGACAAAGCTTTAACTTCACTTATCATTCTTTTTAAAAGATGCCCATCTCACTTAGACACTAAAATCACAATATGAATCATACACATGATAACCCTATTGAACAACACCAATATCAATAGGGTGGATAACAAAGAACGGTAACAATTCGAAGAACGGAATGGTTATTTAAAAAATACTATCTAGCCACACAGATAGTTTACTTTAACAAAACAGAGATTGGGAATCCTAACCAAGGATTGAAAACCAATACATAACTAAGAGCGTAATCCCTTACCTTAGCTTTGCGATCACTAGTTTGATTACTCTGCTTGCACAAATCTACAATCATGCAAAAGCCTAACTTAGACACAAGTAAACACTATTTTACTTCCGTCCCAAATTACTTCTTTTTACTTGGTTAGCTCTATGAATTAGTTATCTTTAACCTCTTTCATAGTTAACCTATATCCTTAAGAATTACTAAAACACTCCCTAGGTTTTTATTAATCAATTCCCAACTCTCAATTTCACTTTATGAATTACACACACTGATTACACACTATCTGCACACACATACTGAGTACACCTACATACAGACACACCCATGCTCTGATACACCCACACACATTGATACACCCACACACTGAATACACCCACACACTGAATACACCCCCCCCCACACACACACAGATACACTGCACACACCGAATACACATACATAATAAGACGCACACACACAGTGCACGTACACACACACACCAATACACGAACACACATACACATACTTTTATTCCCTCTGTTAACTCTCTTTCCTCCTCCCAAATCAAACCTAAAACATGCGTCTACGAATTGAATTGCCCGAGCCCTAGATTTTCGTTTCTAGGTTTAGGATTAATTGTACCGATTGAGATTGAAAACAAGATGAGGAAGACGAGGGAATGATTTTACCTTGGTTTGGATGGAAGAACTCGCTTTGTTCTCCTTCTCTCTCTCTGCCGCACTCTTCCTCTCTGCGTTGCCCCTTTTCCCTCCTCCCGTTCTTTCTTTCTTTGCGGTGGAGTAGTATAATACTAGGGGTTTAATAAGAGAGTATTTATATAAAATGGTTTCCTCAAATCCCTAAATTAAAAAGGACTCAGAATCCTCTTAGTTAATGAATTGGGCTTTCTACTTTTGACCAAATAACTAAACTAAACTAATTATTAAAGGTTCGGCCCAAATAATAATTTTGTGCTTTTAAAATAAATAAAAGATATAGGGAAGTTCAGGTTATTACAAAAAACTAGTTTCCTCTTGTGCAAGTTAATTATAAAAGTGTCTGTGATAACCCAATACTTTATTAACTATATTTAGATTTTATTTTAATTTGGGATAATTAAGAAATACTGTTAGGGAGTGGCTATTGACACTCCGTTTTATACTCATCCACTACATGTCCTTAATTTTAGGGGAATTAACAATTTTGTTGACACATTTACCCCCTTGGTTACTTTCCTTCTTTATATATTAAACCAAGTTTCTAAGCTAAACACTTCCTTATTAAAAATAAATAAATAAATAAATAAATAAATTAAATAGCAAAATTATTTTTAAAAACTCTGCAACAAAGTTATTAATCATTATTTATTTTGTTTATTCTCATTAATTACCAATGATATTCAATATTGTTTTCTTTTTTGATAAGCGAATTAAAAAAGGTGATGTTAAAAAAATTGACTATAAATTACATAATTAAATTACAACAATGTTCTGGTAATTTATTAATGAATGCTTTTGCTATATAATAACATAGTTAAATGATAATACGTTGACAAATTAAAAATATATATCATTATTAAACTAAGTTGTGGATTTACTATGATTTTATAACATGATAAAAATATTAAATTATATATTGAAAAGTACTAACTTATATAATTATTTTTAGCATTATGTAAAAAATAGTTTTAGGTATATGTAAATATAATGCATTGTAATGGATCGTAGTATGATTTCGTTTTTTAAAATGTGACGTCGAAAGATGAAAAATATAAGTATAACTTAAATTAAAGACATGTTAAAATTTAATAAAAATAGTTATGCTTATTCTAGAAATTTCTTTCATTACAAAATAATGTAAATATTTTAATTGCAATTTGTGTTATTATGATAATTAATTAACTTTTTATTTTGTGAATGTAGTGGATAGGCAAAATGTGTAGTGTAGTATAATATAACTCTATGTATTTGACTTTGTCTTCAATTATGTTTAGTCTACAACTTGTCTCAGAAATCAAAATAATAATTTGGAAATTGATTTATGTGTCCATTTTCTTCTAGCATCAGTGTTTCCATTTTCTATCGAGAATAAGGCTCTCTAAACCTATTCTTATACATTTTTTGTTGGGAGGTTTTTCTTAATCAAATTCAATTCACATAATACAAATTTATAACGCGCAATCAAATTCAATTCAAAGAATACAAATTTATAACGCGCAATCGTACCTTAATTAGTTGAATCAAAAACCTTGATTAATTTGGAAAAGATTGAGCAGACCTTGAATAAGCCATAGATCAATCTTCCAATTGATTCGTATACATTGTTTTTTAGTATTCACAAATGTGCCCCTTATCTATTTGTAGATACAATCAATCTGGACTATGCACATTTTTATAACCAATATCATACTTCTAAAAATTAAAGCTCTCTAACTTTATTAAATTACTTTAATTAAGTCCAACTGAATTTATAGTATTATGTCATATGCGATTAACTCGTAGTGCACACTCAAAAACTATATTTATTACATATGTACAATATGTAGTCTACCAAAATTTCCAATAGTTCTTCAATAAATTATCTTTCAAATCCTCCATCAACTCATCTATCTAAAAAAAAAAAAAAAAAAAAAAATAACTAAAACAACAAAACTTTAGAAATTACCCAAAATTTATTTAAAATAGGACTCAGGAAATCTTAAATTATGAACACATTTGTCAGGATTAATAATTTTTTTATACCCATTGAACTCTTATGGTCATTTTGTAATTTTTTTCATAAGGTTATTCTCATCAATCATTTTTTTATTATACTAGTCAGTAACCCATCGAAATTCGACGGGCGTAATAAATTTACTTAATAACAATTATAAATGATGATACATAATTGAAATGTATAGAAAATCTTCTTGTATTGTAGCAACACTAATGTTTCATGTATGATAAAGCGCTTATTCAATAGCGTGAACGCATCCAAGAAAAATGCTAAACACTTGATATCTAAAACATATCCACTGCAAGAAGCCTCTAATAAGTACCCGCCATAATAAATTTACGATTCTCAACAAAAAGAATATAGAAGTTACAAACAAATATTGACCCATTATTTCGCTTTATTTGATTTTTGTTCTGGTAAAGATAGCTTGTTTTAAAGAAAAATAGTTTTTTTTTTTTTTTTTTTGGGAAAGTGTACAAAAATTAAGATGATCAAAGACACGCAAAAGACGTACTCGTTTATGACAAAAACTTGTGTGAGACGGTTTAACATATGAGACGGGTATCATTGAGAGAGTAAATGATTTGCATCCTATGGGCGGGGCGGGGCGGGGCAATACCATTATCTCTGGTACTTATCCTCCAGAAATAAGAACACGTGATCACACCCTTTCAGACTTCATTGGGCTACTCAAGCTTGAAATAAAAATGAAGCAGCAACTCTTTTGCTAGACCAATAGATCATTACGAGTTTTCTCGACCACAAAATCCTGATAATCATTAGAATCAAAGTCAACTAAATGTCTTCTCATACACTTTTGAAGATTTGTCAATAAACTTAAGACTAATTTTACAACAACTCTCCACGGAACATGCAACATATGCGTAACGTTAATATACATATGATTCTTTTGGACTCTAAAATGAAAAGGAAATATATAGATTAACTCAAGTAAATGAAATTTAAAATTCCTTATCAACAGATACAAGACTTTCCTGCAAATAAATAAACAATTGAAGCCTATGAAATTTTAGAAAAGATGTGAGAAATTTAGGGAGACTATCCGCAAATGGCTTACACTCTGTCACAATAGGTGAATGGAAATTCAATGGAATAACCAATAAATTGATGATCTATCAACTATTCCCTCCGTCCCAAAATATTTGTAGTTCTAAGATTTTCACACAAATTAAGAAAAGCAATCAATGCATGTCTAATGGACTAAATTACCCTTGAAATATTTCAAGTACTAAGACAATTAAATGCTTTTACAATGACAACTACCATAATTATTATGGGTATATTTGACAAATAATGTCAAAGATGTCTAGATAAAAGCAAAACTACAAATATTTTGGGACAAATTTCAACCCCTTAAACTACATATATTTTGGGACGGAGGGGGTACTTTCTTTTGCATGCTTAAACTTTCCAAGGTCCTTTGCCTTTCTAGATTCAGCTACTCAAGCAAGATAAGACCCCGTGTGGAACCCCAACACTTGTCCTTGATGGATTTCTTCCTATGTTCATTTACTATGCGCTCCATATATCTTGAAAAATAAATCAGATTAATGAGAGAGAAAGGCATATCTTCAAGTTTGTAGTTTTTAATCTCCTCACCCTCAGAGATTACCTTACAGAAACTGAAAGCAAAAGTTGATGCTGAGAGGCCAATTATTTGTGCAAACATTGTAAGATTAACTGAAATAAAGAATACAATGACGGTTTTATTTCTTTCCCTTCTTTAGTACGTCATGCTATACCACCGATTGGTCCTGTTAATCATCAGAAAACTGGTACTTATGACCTCTAAATAAGACTCGAGTCCATAGCTATTGATGTTTTGATTTTTTTTATTGTTTTTAAAACTTCGCTGTTTTGACTATGTGCAGAGGGATATGAAGAACAAAAATACATTTTATGTATATAAATCATATACGTTTTAAACCAAAACAACTTTTAAAAGGAAAAATAATCAAACAGCAATATGGGGATCCGAGATTTACATCATTCATATCTAATTCTAAATGACTTGAGTAATAAATACTGAAAAAACTTAGACACAGAGAGAGAGAAAAAGAAAAAGATAAGGCTAATAAATGAATTATTGCAAGAATGAATGTTTATAAATTTAGGATTATCTCACAATTTGTGAAAAACTTCTTTATAGACCACATTAGTCTTCATATCGCTCGTTTGACCGTCTTTTTCCCAAATAAGAATTTTGAACACTTATTTGCTTGTAACTCTCGTGGCTGAATACAGGTAGAGGACGGTAAAGCCTAACATGAGAAAGCGACTGCCCGTGACTCTTATTTATAGTCATAGCGAAATAGACGACCAATGGAAACTTCCTACGTTGGAACTTGACAGGGAATTTTGTCAAATCTGATGGGATCAAGATCATTCTAGGCACAAACACTTTCATTCCAGTATTCTTTTCAGAAAGCATTCTTACTTCAACTATATGTTTTCCTAGATTTGTGACGATCATTCTCATTCCATTGCATAATTCCGAAGCTTGATCAATGTTTCTGAGTAGCATGACTATACACCCAACCTTCAGATGTATGGAATGGTTCGGCAATCCCGATCATTTAATCGTATTAAGAAACTCAACTGAAAATACATCCTCGTGGCCAGCAATATCTCCGTCCTCCTTACTTATGCTATCTCATATACAACACTTTTTCACGGGGCAACAGTGAAATCACATAATCATGTGACAATCATACAACTTCTTCTTCAGGTATAACATGTTGGTCAATGAACGTGTCATGTACATATCTTCCAACTTTAACCAAAGATCGCTTCCGGAGTCTGTTCCTGCAACATTGGTTAGGATCTCATCATCCAACTGTCTGATGATCTTGGCGTGAGCCTTCTGATCTAACTTCTTCAATGCTGCTTCCTCCTTGGCGGCTGCTTCTTTGTCCTTCTCTGACCCTTCTGTGGCGATCGCCTTACCCTTGGGATCCTTACGATCCCTGATTGCAATCTCCAACGGTTCCCATAAATCTTTGTCTATCAACAAAGCCTTCATCTTGATCTGCCAGAGAGAAAAACTATTCTTCCCATTGAACTTGTCGATCGAATCTGCTCCTTGACCCATCTTCTCGTTCTCTGCAGCGGAATCCCTGAACCTCTAACCACGAACCAAAGCTCTGGTACTACCAGAGCTCTGATACCACTTGTTAGAGCAATGAACAAGACTTGACAAGAAAAGCAAGCAATCACAAGAACACAGATTTATGTGGTTCACCAACTTGGCTACGTCCACGAAGAGGGGAGAGAATATTATTATCAATCTGGAGAAACGATTACAAGATCACATTATTACTGTTGCACGGATTTTGATCCCAAAATTCCTAACTGTGCAACTGTAGAAATACAGATCTCTCTAAGCACTCTAATAATCTGTCTATGACAATCTGAGGTGTGATTTTGATTTAAACTAATGGCCTCTATTTATACCACTCAAAGTCTATCACAAAATCTAGTAGGAACTTGGAATCCTAGTAATAAACTGACTTGAAAACCTTCGTTCTGCGAAACTGGGACTGTCCGAAATCCTGCTGTTGTTTGGACACTGGTCCGGCCGGATCCTTGCTTGGTCCGGCCGCTCCCCATGCTATACCCGGTCAAATCTTCTTCTTTTTCCAAAAAACCAATTCCGATGTCACCCTGGTCCGGCCGGGTCCTTCCCTAGGTCCGGTCGGACCCTCTTCTGTGTTCCGTCCCGGAATTACAAAATATTTTTTTGTTGTTTAATCCTTTAACTCGACGTCCCGAATTCAAAGGCATTAACCCGACATGAAGTCAAATTAATATCAATCACTAATAAAAAAGAAAAAAGTGAGAGTATGTTACGCTAGGTGTTAAATTCAAACTGGAGTTTTGCTTCCTTGCAATATGATCTATTCACGATTACAACAACAACATTACCCCAGTGCCGCAAAGGCTCCCACCTATGGTGGGGTAAGGGGGGGTCGGATGTACGCAGCCTTGCCCCTGTATTAAAGCACAGAGAGGCTGTTTCCAGATGACCCATGATGAAAATTGCGTCGAAAATTGCATGGACTGACTGCTGCTTCATCACAAAGAAGCGCAGACAGTTTAGTGACCCATTTTGCTTTATTCCATCATAGATTTTGACAATTGTTTTATTGAGTTATTAAATTATATTTATATGTATATGTATTTGAAAAAATCTCAAAAAGAGATTTTGTTTATATATATATTCTTTATCATTAGTAATATATTTTAAATCATAATATAGTCAATCAGATTCAAGGGGATAGTAAGGGTGTTTATGTACACTTGTTACATTAAGCTGATGTTGCTTTTACTCAAAAAAGAAAAAGAGTACAAGAAAAAGAGCATAGTATACTCCCTCAGTCCCATAAGAATGGGCACACTTTGACTTTTTTGGTTAATTGGGTCAATCTTTGACCATAATTTTGTGAATATATAGATATCTATATACAATTCTAAAAATAGTTATAGGGTCTGTAATAGGTAGGGAAATAGATCTGTAATAGACTCAGTAGGGTTTGTAACACGATGGCAATTTCCTTAAATGAAACCAACTTTCTAAAAAAACAATAACAAATTTTAGAATTTCATAAAGAGATTTAGATATTCATAAAATTATGGTCAAAGATTGACTCAATTGACCAAAAAAGTCAAAGTGTTCCCATTGTTATGGGACGGAGGGAGTATACTTAACAACATTAAGTTGATAAAAACATAAACAATAGTTGCTCAAAGCATAAACATTTTCTTGATTTAATCTCACACAATAAATCAAGTAAACTGGAACTACCCATCTTTCTTCAACATCTCCAGGATTGAATCCACATTCAGAATAATATCCTGGCTATCTTGTGATTCTTCATTCCCTTGAGAAAAGTCAACGCTTGTGCAAGTCCGTAACCTCAGCCCTCTCCCTTCACAATCCAATGATCTCCCTTGCTGAGGTCGCCTCACTTCCTTCTGATGCTCTGTTAATTCTGTCCGCTTCCTTTTCAAGGCGGCCCCACAACCATCCTCCGTCCCTTCCACTATTTCCACTCGCTTTGAGCACCTATTCAACGTAGTCGCACTTACCTTAAACTGCTGACTTTTCTTGCATAAATTTATCTTTCCGGTTCTTGAGAGTTTGTCTAAGACTGGAAGTAAGCATGGAGGAAAGTCTAGCTTGGACTGTTTACCATAAGTTGAGTTCCAGAAAGTGATGGTTGGTTTAGAGACGGAAGGGTTTTTGTGGTCTAGGGTTGCTTCGAGTAATTGTGCTTGGAGTTTGAGGAGGGTGGAATTGAAGTTTACGGGTGGCCAACTTTTTTGTAAACTATTAAGGGTGTGAATCCATAGTTGTTGAAGTTCTTGAGTGGTGCCTTCGTTTTGAAGGTCTGGATTTGATAGCCACTCGACCAATGGACTTGATATGATCTGAAATGAGATGAAAGATGCAGAAATGAGCTTAGTTTTGCATAAAGATTAAGAAAATCAATGTTGTGCAAGAAATTTACTACGTAAAAACTTTATGAATCACTAATGGTTTTGCCATTTTGAGGCATGCAAGACTACATTCGTAAAGCATACGTAAATGATAGACTGGGGGGGGGGGGGGGAATCCACATTTTGAAACTTTTTTTTTTCAGTGTTTCAATGAAATGACACTAATTTATAGACGGAGAAGGGACTTCGATATAGTATGCACAAAAATTGTTGATGTATTTTGTGATTATCAAGCCAATCCGAGCAGGGCTCATTTACACATCAACAAGAGCCTAAAACCAATGTGAAGCTCGACTCGGACCACATGTTATACAGTCTCAGTTAAACAACAATTAAGTCAAGCTTGAGGCGACTTGATTTATTCAAAATCTGTACATGACAATATTTAAAACTAGTTTTTCAAACACGAAAATTCTAGCAATGTGGCATTGTGGCTGTATAGAAGGAAAAAAGACACCTCAACAAATGGAAGAATATCTTCGGAGGAACGAAGGGAATCTATAAAGTTCACCAGCATGGAGAATACCCTGAAACTCCACAGTTAGATTCTAATCACATCATAAGAGAACCGAACCCATCAGCTACGGAAACCAAAAAAAGGGTACCTTGAGGTTGCATCAAGCACTATCTGTGAGTTTGTTACTGCCTTCATGCATGATAGCCTCAGAAATCTGAACAGGGTCAACAAATATATGTTATGAGTGCTTACAGAAAATAATTTTCTTTCCTTCCAAACCCAACCAATACAACAACAACAACAACATTACCCCAGTGCCGCAAAGGCTCCCACCTATGGTGGGGTAAGGGGGGGTCGGATGTACGCAGCCTTGCCCCTGTATTAAAGCACAGAGAGGCTGTTTCCAGATGATCCATGATGAAAATTGCGTCGAAAATTGCATGGACTGACTGCTGCTCCAAACCCAACCAATAACAGAGAAGAAATGGGGAAAGAAGAAAAGCTGATACAATTAGCGAAGTTTTTTTTTTTTTTTTTTTTTTTTTGTTCAGGAAAAAAGAACTCTTTTTAACTTATTTTGGAAGCCATTGTAGTATCTCAATGAGAAAAAATCTATACAAAATTGTGGTGATTGACAAAATCAAACAAAAATGTATATAGCTGCTGACCTGGCGACAAAACCGAAGCTGTTTTTTACGCAACTTACTCTCCCAAAGCTGCCAGAATTATCTTTATTTTTGCTTCCTTCACAACACAATTGGGATGCCAAAATCTGTTCCACAAGACATAATGCGACATCTCCACAGACAAACAAGATCACATTCCCTAGTCTTTGTTGGAGCAAGCACTGTAAGCATGCTTATGTATGCATCCATACAATCACCAAGCATAGAAGATAAATCTTCAGACAAGTTCTTTGAGGTCGAATATTATAATCCTAATTTATGATTGACAGAGACGTAAAGTGATTTCCACACTTCAGCAATGTCCTCAAGCTCAAAATTGTTTTGCGACTCCAACAAAAGAGGATATGGTTCTAGGAACCGGGGTAATCTTCATTTGGGTCATACTTCTTGCAAAAAGCACAAACGGATAGGACAAAAGATGTGAGAGTACAAGATACCCAGTGTTATCAAACTCTGTTTTCCATGCGTAGAGGTCCTTGATACCCAGTGTTATCAAACTCTGTTTTCTGCTCTGGGTCTGAATCAAACCATGAAATTTGCCTTTTAAATGCAATAACATTCCTCTATATATATAGGGTTCAGTATACATTTTGATTATGCTCATTCCGTTTCTCTGACACAAAAAAGTTTCTATCCTCTAACAAACTATCGACTTGAAGCAAAACTCAACCATATAATATCAAAAAATTATTTATCATTTATCTTGCTGAGAATCGTCTTCCAATTGATCAAAATCTATAGCAGACAAAAGATCTTGTTCTAACTCAAGGCAGAAATCATCGTTTTCCAACCCTTCATGATATTCGATTGCTCCTTGTTCCTGAGAGTTGTCCTCATATTCCTTTCTGACGTCCTGATTTACTTCAACTAGCTCACGGTTTTCATTGCCATTCTCTATTTCACTGAATTTTTGGTACGAGTTTTTAGGAACACAACGTTCAAGTCCTGTTTTTTGGTAAAATAGTTCTTTCTGGGCATTCCATTCTTCAGAGGTCTCCCCAACAACGTCTCCAATTAATCTGTTATTTTCTGCTATGTGCTTTATATTTTCAACATCGACCACCTTGCCACCCTCTGAGTAAAAAAAAAAAAAAGAAGATAGATTAAACAAATACACAAACTAGGAAACCAAAAGAAAATAAGAAAATGTAGCCAGTCAATGTATTTGACAGTTCTAAAATAGGTTCCATTTGTAGTACTCCCTCCATCCTTAAATGAAAGTCTAAATTTTATTCAAGGGACATTTTGAAATTCTCTACTTTTTATCCAGTTAAATGACAAAGATTCATAATATTTTGTTATCCACTTTCCAAACATTTAGTTTTGCAAGTATAAAGAGCCTAGTGAGAAAAAAAATTGGTAGGAAAACATTTAGGGAGAAAGTTTTTTTTTTTTCCCAAAAAAGACATTCATTTGGGACAAAATTCTTGAAAATGGACATTCATTTAAGGACAGAGGGAATATATTAAAAAAAAAAAAAAAATTACAAAATAATAGGGCCTAAAGTCCACGGAGTGGTGCCACTTTAGGGCCTAACGTCCAAAATTTAGCGAAATAGGACTTGACACTTTCGTTGCAGAATGTGGCTTTTTTGACGGTTTCCATCCAAAACCATGCTAAATGATCACGAGCGACGCATGTGCACAATTCATGGGGTGAAGTGAAATTTCCTAGAAATGAATGGAAAGATCTGAAAATAAACTAAAAAACCAAACTAGTCGTTCACTGCTGCTGCTATAATACGCCGCCAGCGGTACTCTACCCCAACCCCCACCATTGGTTAGCCTGACAACCTCCGCCGCCGTGAATGAGCCTCAGTTTGTCGTGGCATAGTTTTTACTGTCAAGACCTCGTCGTTGCATAGTTTTTACTCAAGACCTCGTCGATTGTCTTTGGACGACCGGGAAACAGATCCACTTGACGCAGGCGAGTCGGATGACGACTTTTTTAGAACCGAAGTGACCAGAACCACCTACTTGCTTTACCCATCTACCATTTTGATCGGAATAGTGATTTTCTTGACAAAGATTGCATTTTGAGTTGAAAAAAAGAGAGATAGTGTGTGTGTGTGCGCGCGCGCGCGCGAATCTGTTTGTGTTGGGGACAAATTTGAGTTTTAATGTAGTGAGGGAGTGACGGTGAGGTTAGAGTTGATGTCAACGAAGAGTCTACAGATAATTAAGGAGAGAATTTGTGATGATAAGCATAGATGAAGAAGATGAAGAGTTATTGTGATAATAATAATAATAATATTATTATAATTATAATTAAGGCAAAACTGCATCAAAAATCACTCAACTATGACCAGTTTGGGTATTTGGTCACTAAACTAATTTCCTTTTGAAACAACACATCCAACTTATTTATTTTTGCATCCATAGTCACTATCACTAACCTCGTCAGTTTTTTCCCGTTAAATGGTCATGCGTGACGCATGTGATCGAATTTTAAAGGGTATTTTAGGTAGTTCATACTCCACTAACAATTAAAAGTTAGATTTATTCAAAATGAGCCCCTGATCTATTGGTGTTTATTTTCTCATGTCCATCACTTAACTTTTTTCTTCACTTTAGCTCATCCAAATTAGAATAACCGCCGGCAGCTCCGGCCACCGAGTCATACTCTTCCAAACCACCCTCCACATTATTGTTCTTCACCCGTCCGGCAATAACCCGGCACACCATCATCGCCCGTTTCTCATTTCCCGGCGCCACTCCGGCATTATCATGCGCCTTCCCACTACTAGCCGTCGTCAGTATCCCCTTCCCGGCACCGGTTCTAAACCCACCTTTAATTATGTTACAAACACCGCAATTCGGGATCGAATTGCAGAGATTTGAAGACCCATTGAGTCCAATTGAGCAGATGAAGGATGTGCAGTGAAACCTGAGGAGTTCATTGCCGTCGGCGATGCAGCGGGACTGGTTCTTGGGGAGCTTGGTGGCTTTGATTTTAATGGCGTCTCTGTACTCTTCGAATCTGGCGATGGTTTTGGGGGTGTTGCGGATTTTGAGAATTCGATCTATTTTGCAAACAGGGGAGGATTGTCTCCTTAACCACCAGCTTGATTGGAATATGATCTCCACTATGTTCTTGCTTGTGTCTTCTGTTTTAGATCTAGGTAAGGGGAAGGGATGACAATGGCAGTAGGGAAGGTGGAGCGGGAGGAATCAGGTAGGGGAGGGGGATGAGAGACGGAAGAAGAGAGAGAGAGTGGCTATCGGCTATGGTGAAGGCGACGGTCGGAACTAGGGAGAGTGAGGGGGGCTGCCGGAGAAGGGAATGGAGAGGGAAGGGAGAGGCGGGATGGAGGAGGCGGGCCTAAGAATGAGCAGAGGAGGATATTAGGGTTTTATTTTTTGTTCTTTTAGTTCAAGCCCTTTAGTTTAATAAAATTGAAAAATAAACCCTATAGTTTTTTTATACTATTTAGACTGTATTACCTAAATTACCCCTTCAAATTTGGTCACATGCGCTGCACATGACCATTTAACGCCAAAAAACTAACGGGGTTAGTGATAGTGACTATGGATGCAAAAATAAATAAGTTGAATGTGTTGTTTCAAAAGGAAATTAGTTTAGTGACCAAATACCCAAATTGGTCATAGTTGAGTGATTTTTGGTGCAGTTTTGCCATTAATTAATTAAGTATTTTTCAATTTAATTTATAGATAAAAAAGAAATTCGAAATCAATTTATAGATAATTAAATCTTAATTTTTAATCTATTAATTTGTGCATATAAATGTTGTACAAATTTCATTTGTGTACAAAATTGGTAAAATTTGAAATTTGATTAAATATTAATTATTTTAATTTTTTATATTTTAATACTTAATATTTTTTTGAAACCTTAAATATTAAATATTTTTTGAAAAAATAATTTAGTTTCTCAACTTAAATAGTATTTACTTTAAATTTTATAGTTTAATATATTAATCTATGAATAAAAATGTTGTACAAGAAAGTGTTTGAGGTAGGTAGTTTTTCTGACCCTTCCTTTTAATTTTAAAACTGTGCAATTAAGCCCCTAATTCGTGTCACATGCGCTGCACGTGATCATTTAACAGGATTTTGGATGGAAATCGACAAAAATCCCTATTTTGCAACGAAAGTGTCAAGTCACGCCCTATTTCGCTAAATATTGGACGTCAGGCCCCAAACTGGCACCACTCCGTAGACTTTAGGCCCTATTTTATAATTTACCCTAAAAAAAAAGTTGCTGAGGGCAGCAGATTTTAGTACTCTCCTAAATAAATGTCCTAATTTCAAAAAACTTTGAACCAAAATGAATGCCCATTTTTTTCCCGAAAATTACTCAATCCTCCTTCGTCATATAAGTTCCAATTCACTTAGGCACATGATGCAATATTGCGAAATCATTAACGGTTTTATGTACTGTCCCTTAAACTGAAATTTGGACATTCATTTAGGGACAGATGGAGTAGCTAATAATAGTACCTTCAATTGCTAGCTCTTTAGCAGAAGCGTAGTCCCTAGACATTTTCTTGAGCAGATCCACATCGAGTTCCATACCCTGCAACATGTGTAAAACAAAAGTCAGTACTCCTACAGGGCGATTAAACTTAAAGATACAGATATATGCGGCATCTTATGAGGAAACTAATGGCATATGCAAAAAATGGTAGGACTGGAATCTGAACAGGAACTTGTTTGTTTAATTATTCCAAATGCGAACATGTATATACATTAATAAGAGATGCTCCCTCCGTCCCATAACTATGTCCACAAATTTCCTTTTTAGGCGTCCCATTGATAAGTCACTTTCCTAAAATGGCAAAGAATCTTTACTATTCCTCCCACTCATTATCTCTCCTACTTTACTTTTATACTCACAACCAAGGTTCTAAAAAGCGCTAGGCAGTCGCTAGGCGCCGCAGCAGGGCCTAGCGCCTAGGCGGGGTCTAAACGGACTTAGGCGGGGCCGAGAATTCAGAAATAGTTATAATATCTTAGGCGCTTCATGAACGCCTAGCGCCTAGGCGGGGCCTAGACGGGCGTCTTTTAGAACACTGCTCACAACACGAATCAAACTACTATTCCCTACCCCACTTTCTCTCTCCTAATTCACTTTTCACACTCACAACAACAAACCACTATTATTCATCCCTTAATTCCCGTGCACAACTCATTTTATACACAAAGTTATGGGACAGAGGGAGTATATGCTTGCAATCACTTATAACAAATTATTACTCACAAAAAATAGATGGAATAATCTAAATATGTGCCAAAAAAGTGCAATGATGCATAAAAATGAAAGTATTTTTTTTTTTTTTTGACAAATTAAAAAGCTAAAATGGAAGTCCTACCATCCATGATATAGAACTACTTTCATTAATAAGCATTCATCTCAGATCAAAAGATTACCACTTCAATCACCCCTTACACAAATCAAACTCAGCCCGTCCCAATTGCTTAGAATTAACACTTGAGGGTACGCACAAACCATGACCCGAAAATATTAGCTTTAAATGAGTGCCTTCCGGCAGCCGTCGAGGCCGTATGAGTTCCATGACCGTCATCATCTCTCGCCAACTGAAACTCAATCGTGTCGTTGATTCCTCCACCGAGCCGCTGCCGATTCCTTCCGCCGCTTCATGACCTTTGGAGAAATATCTTTCACTAATGATTTTTCGGTTACAACTCTTAGCAGTAAACTTAACAACTGTTTAACAAACGCCCTTCCACCGCTTGGGAACTGGACCAAGATTCAGATCGGAGAAACTCCATCGTTACAGCCAAAAAATAGAAATTTACACACACATGATAATCATCTGATAGCAAATCCTTCCATGGAAAGAGAGCGGAAACATACCAAGGGACAAATAAATCTTGAAGCGAGGCTTAAACGGCTGAGTTTCATGAAGGCAGTAAAGGCAATAAAGACCACCCACTCGATGAGATAAAGAGGCTGTAGACAACATGTAACCTGCATACCAAAATAATTACATTCCGAGTATGAATTGATCATTATCTTTAAAAGAAAAGCGGAAACAAGATGAACATGTATCTTATAAACTGGAAGCACATTCATCAAAAAAATCATGAGTAACTACAATATGATAATTGACATAAAAGAACAATTTTAAGAAAAAAAAATACATACCTATGCAATGGGCATAGAGGGATTGCATGAAGCAAGCAAGATTTGTGGAAGGGCTAGCTTCAAAAATGAAAGAGAATTTTCTAGAAAGCCATATTCTTTTCATATCAATCAATGTCGTGGATTCAGCCTATACAACAAATTCAAATTTCACTATAATTAGAACAAGCAGTAATCATGAAGAAGGGAAAGGGGAAATCCGAAATAGGATTGAGTACCTGGGCAAACTCGTCGATAAGCTCATCAATGTCGAGTTTGAAGGGTTTGAGATCCATTGTTAACCTAAAACAGAAAATTAATTGGCATATAGTGTAAACCCTAATTAGGAGGAACGGAGAAGTGAGAATTTGATGGAAAGAATATGTGTACACTTCGGCTTCGACAACAATTGGAATTCGTTTCAGTTTGTTTGAATTTTTTTAATATATTTTTTTTTTTTTTCAGTTTGTTGTTGTTTGTTTTCTCTCTCTCTCTCTCTCTCACAAAATCTAGTAAAAATAAGCAGTTCTTTTGAAAGTATTCAATCATGTTTCACAGTTGAAAAAGTATATTCACTCCGTCTCAGCACAAGTAGGACTAGAGGAGTGAGCACAATAAATAAGAGAAAAGTAGTGTATGCATGGGGTACAAAGTGAAGAGAGAGAATAAGTGTGGTAAATACTCCCTTTGGTCCAAACAGTGGCGGATCTAGGATTTTTGTTGAGGGGGGTCAAAATTTTACGTAACGAAAAAATCAAAATCACACAATTAAAGACAACAAAATTTAGTGAAACGAAGGAAGCCTATTTTTTTTATTCTCGTTCAAATTTCAATGATAATTATAAGAGAACTCCTTCCACTATCATACATGTGTCGGATTCTCGTAGGCGAGTCCGACACATGGCTATTTTATACTAAATTTAAATTTAGGGTAAAATCTTTAAATTATACGAGAATCCGACATGGGTGTCGACACGGGTGCGTCGGGGTGAAATGAAGAGTGCGAGCATCATGAAAGAATGTATTTGCAAGAGGGAGGATCAGTACACTAAATTCCTTTTGAAGGTGTTAGCCAAATCAATCGTAAAATGGGATGTGTGGCATAATTGGCAATATGCAGATTGATTGTTTTTTGTTGTATTGACATGTGAGTGATGGATTTTTCTGGAAATGATAATGATGGAGGGTATGAGGATCATAAAGGTGTTTTGATTAAACTTGATTGATTTCAGAAAGTCATACTCCCTCCGTCTCAAAATGAATATTAAAAAAATGTTCAAATTTACTATTAATCAAGAGAAATTTAAAAAAAATGGACATATTTTTTGGGACGGAGAGAGTACTATGATAGTGGAAGGAGTTCTCTTATAATTATCATTGAAATTTAAACGAGAATAAAAAAATAGGCTTCCTTCGTTTCACTAAATTTTGTTGTCTTTAATTGTGTGATTTTGATTTTTTCGTTACGTAAAATTTTGACCCCCCTCAACAAAAATCCTAGATCCGCCACTGCTAAGCGAACCATGAATGTCAATTAAGTTTTACATAATCAATGATCAAACCAACAATTAAAAAAACTCAAAATTTACTAGCATGCATCGTGGTCTTGTACTTTACTTCAAGGTACAACCCCTTAATGCATGCTGTTGATGTGCACATTTGATTCTTGCAGTACCCATTATAAGATGGATTTTATAGTATACTCCCTCCGTCCCACCCGAAATAGGACGTCTTGCCATTTTGGGCATCCCACTCGAAATAGGACATCCCAAAATGAAAAGCTTTTATTACTTTTTTATTAGTAGGACCACTTGTCATACTCACAACAACTTTTCATTTATTATTCCCCACCCACTTTCTCTTTCCTTCATACTCACAACACCTACTTTTCAAGCAACTTTTTATAATAAAGGATTATTATTCCTTAATCCCCGTGTCGGGACCAAGAATCTTATTTCTCGGATGGGACGGAGGGAGTATTGTCTCAATGGAGTAACTTCTCAAGCTGCACCTAAGCTGGTTTTATAAATAAAAAAGGAGGCCCAATTCAAGCCCACTAGCATAAAATAAAAGTAAACACTTGTAGATCAAAACTCCACCTTATTCGAGCCCGATAACATCTTTAAAGACAAATAAACACATATTAACAGATCAAAATCCACCCGAGGAGCCCAATAACACTTTCAAAAACAGGTACAAACATTTTACAGATCAAATTCACCCAACATGAATGACTCAAATACTCATCCGAACCCCTTTTTTTTAATCTAAACTAACAAAATCACCAGGCATAAAATTTTCGGACTCGGTCTTAGATAATTACCCTACCAAGGCACATGAAATTTTTAAGCCAAAGCCCTCAACTTTTAAGTGAAGGCTCATGGTCAAAACAGGCCTTCAAACCTAACCATGGGCTAAAAACACAAGCTTTACACAAACAGATCTAGGGTTCCATCGATCTCGGGCTTCAAAAACCAATTGAACACAAGCCCAGATAATTCAAATACCCCAGTAGCTGAACTAATTCAGAAAATAACAATTTCCAGAAAATGAACATCAAACTAAATCCTTAATTAAATAACAATTAAAGAAATTAACAGCCAATTTCCAGTTCAAATCAAAGCAGCAACATAAACACTCAGCTGAACATATCAATCAAACATAATCTGATTCGAAAAACAAGTAAAACCAGAAACACAATCGAATCAAACGACGACTGAGAATATAATAAACTTCAGCAAAATCAGAAAAAGTCAAAGTTGAAAAAAAAAATCATGAATAATTACCAAAGATCCGATTTTGACAGAAACCCAGTACCAGAAACGATCAGATTCAATCAAATCCAACGCCGATCGAGCGAATTCCGTTGCTCGGCGACAGTGCGAGATCTAGGGTTTCGAGGAGAGAGAAAGAGGAATTGGGCTTTTTGAGTCCAGAAAATTGTATTGGACCTTAGCCTTTTGGGGTTGGTTTGAAAAGAGTTTTAAGTTGGGAGGATAAGATTTGGGGTATAATTAGATATGGACTTTGAGGTCCATTTAATTGGCTTACTTTGTCTATGTGTGTTTTTTTAGTGTGCGTAGATTGTGAAATTAATTGGACAAAAAGGGTCGGACCACATGGCACAGCCCACACCTTAGGGTTCCATTTAGAGAGAGAAAGATTACGGCGGAGTGAGAGAAAGAAAGAGAGAGGGGACTGAAATTTGTACAGCCCACATTGGGTATTAGTTTTTGAAAGGGTCCTACATAGATTATTTTTTTCTTTTTTCGCGATACGACTAAAATTTAGCCCAAACTGCTATAGATCGAGGTAGCTCCAACGCTCCAACGATGTAAAAATCACACGATGTTTGTAAAACATTTTCTACACAGTGTAAAACATGCATTATCAAATATTTAAAAAGCGTATTTTTACAATGTGGAGGAAACATAGAGCTAACACGCACGTTTGATTTTATTTTTTACGTTGGATAGTGACCGTTTTATATTATGTAAAAAACGTTTTACAAAACCTTAGTGTGTTTGCAGCGTCGGAGGAAAAAACCCGCTGAAACAGTCCCAAAATATATGACATAATTGCAAATTGAAAAGAAAAAGAGGGAGAAAACCCATCATAACGAGAGGACTAAAATGAGGATTGAATTATCAACTACTCCCTAGTCTCTATTACGTGTTGTTATTTATAAGAAATAATTTTAAGGTAATGTTGATTTTCTTTATAAAAATTATTTATTTTCCTTACATTTATAATAACATATGATCATAATATTAAGCTATTTATACATTATTGCTATTAAAAGTATATTTATTTATTTTTTTTACTGTCAATGAGCCTTAACCATATGACATAAACGATTTCTCTTTCTTCATGGAAAGGTCACAAATTAATGAATTATATTCCCCCACATGTTGTGGGGAAAAAAAAAATCTTGCGTGAGACGGTCTCACACGTGAGATAAGTCTCGTTGAGAAAGGAAATGAGCTTCCCCTTTCCCACACGGAAAAATTCCACAAGGCCCCTCCTCTCAGATTCTTATTCCATAAAACCCCAGGCGAGATGCAAAATTCCAACTAACCCCAAATTTGAAATCAAAATGCCATAAAACCCCCCAAACCACATCACTCAGGCCCGCCCAACCCGATTCCCCTAGCCTAAGAGGATTCGGACCCCAGCAACCCGCTCCAGACCCGCCCAGACCCGCCATTGTAAATGAAAAACAAAAAAGTTGCCATAAGGTTTCGAACTCATGATCTCCAAGGGGAAAGTGTGACTTAACCACTGAACCACAGAACATCTTATTTAATGTTTCTCAACATTTAATATTAGAAGTATCATTCTGGCCAAAATAAATGATATAAATTAAATCTTTCCAATCAATTAATGAAATTCTTGATTATTCACAAAAACATTAAATTTGTAAAATAAATATCATTTTACATTAAAAAAAATGATTTATTAGGTCTTATAATTTGTATCAAAGTCTTGTAAATTCTTATTAAACATGTAAATTGTCTCATATCAGACTCATGAGAGCCATTTACAAAGGTCTCATATCAGACTCATGAGTCTCTTAAAAGGTCTCATAAGTGATTTTAAAGTCTTATAATTTATATCAAAGCCTTGTAAATTCTTATGAGACATGTAAATTGTCTCATACCAGACTCATAAGTCTATTTACAAGGTCTCATAGCAGACTCATGAGTCTCTCAAATGTCTCATAAGTGCATTTTTTAAGTCTTATAATTTGTATCAAAGTCTTTGTAAATTCTTATGAGACATGTAAAAAAGTCTCATATAAGACTTATGAGGGTCTATTTACAAGGTCTCATAGCAGTCTCATGAGTCTCTCAAAGGTCTCATAAGTGCATTTTTTAGGTCTTATAATTTGTATCAAAGTCTTTGTAAATTCTTATGAGACATGTAAAAAAAAGTCTCATATAAGACTTATGAGGGTCTATTTACAAGGTCTCATAGCAGACTCATGAGTTTCTCAAAAGGTCTTATAAGTGCAAATAATGACAATTTGGTAATAAAGACTTAAATAGTGTCATTTTATATAAATAGTTTACTGGAGGGTGCTAGTAAAAAAAATTAAAATTAAAATTCGATATTGCACAAAATTATAATTTAATTTATCTTTGGGTCTTTTATATTTTTTTCTAATAAAATATTTAAATACTTTATATTTTTTTAAATCTTTTTTTCATTTTTTTTTTTAACAAAAAGTTGATGTTTTGGGAATAATCAAAAATTTTATAAATTGGTTTAGAATCTTGTTTTTTCTTCACTTAGTTTCATTTAGGCGCAATAGTAATAGAATATATTGCAAATTTTGTATCAAATAGTTGGTTGGTGTAGTGGTTAAGTTGTTAGTTTTCACAATAAGTCATGGGTTCAATTCCCATACTCAACATTTTAATTTTGTATCCAAACGGTGAGCTGGGCTGGGCTGGGGCATGGGCGGGCTCGGGTATGAGGTTGGATGGGCTGGGCAGGGCATGGGCGGGGCTGGGGCGGGTTGTGGGTTGTGGTGGGTTTAAATGGGATTTTGATCTGACCTTGGGTTTTTATGGCATTTGGATCTCGCCCAAGGGGCCTAGAGTCCAAAGCCCTTCCCACACACACCCCCCTCAATAAGGGGGTAACCATTTACTCTCTCTACGAGACCCCTCTCATACAAGTTTTTGTCAAAAAAATAAAAATAAAATAGAAAACATGCTCCTTAAATGTTGAAATTAGTTTCGAAAATTGTAAACTCTTAAACATAATTATGAAAATAAAATGATAAACTAGTAAGATAAGTCATGGTAATCATTTTTTAGAAGGATAATTATAACGTAAAAAGTAGGAGGAGGTAATGGTTAGGTAGACGAATATTCAAGTGTCCTAATGTAAAACTCGTATATTCCTCTAATTAAAATGTTTTTAATTAAAAATCTTTATACACGGTAAGTTGGACATATCCTCTTTTTTTTTTTTTTTTTTTTTTTTGACAAAAACTTGTATGAGAACACCATGACCCATCTCATAGTAGAAACGGGTCATTTTTACCCATGACCCGGACCCACGACCCGCGGGCAATTTATATATATATAGAGAATATATCCTATACGGACGGATGCGTACGGATTTGTGGAAAAATAAAACGCCGTTAAGACTTTCTCTCTCCCGTTTACACCGCACTCTTCTCTTTTTGTTTTTCCTTCTTCTGGGCAACTTAACTAAATGTAACAAACGCATTACTTATATGTAACAGTTTGTATACATAAAGTAATACATACTCCCTCCGTCCTAGCACAAGTAGGACTAGAGGAGTGTGTACAATAATTAAGAGAAATAGTGAATGTGTGGTAGAGAATGAAGAGAGAGAATGAGTGGGGTAAAAAGTAGTGGTGGAAAATGAAGAGATAGAATGACTGGGGTTAAATGGTGGGGTTGGTTGAATATAAATATATTAAAACATTTCCATTTTGGGCAGTCTCAATTATTATGGGACGGCCTAAAAGGGAAAGAAGTCCTACTTGTGCTGGGACGGAGGGAGTATATATAGAAAAGTAACAGTGTTTTTTTATGTTTTCTTCATTTGCCAAAAGTAATACTTATTACAACTAAAATGTAACGAACATGTTACTTATATGTAACAGTGTTTATACATAATTGTAACACATATGTATAGAAAAGTAATAATTCAATCATTTACACTTTAGAACTAAAAACACTTGTGTTAGTAATATTATAAAAATAAGAAAATAACAATTTTTATAAATGAATGTTACATTTTACTTATATAATAACATTGTAAAACTGTTACTTTACTTTTATAAGAGTATATCCATATGTTTTCAAATATAAGTTACAATGGGTTCAATTTATCATTATACATGTAAAAGTATTACATTATCTATAGAAATTTGTAACAATTTCATCTACTAAAGTGTTACATTTACTTCTACAAATAATTACATTCATGTATATAAGTTGTTATTTTTTAAATGTTATTTTCTTTCAAAAAAAAAAAAATCAAAATACTAAAAAAAAAAAATCTGCAAAAACACTATTACATTTCTGTATAACGATAATTACTTAGTTATTGTTAGTGTTACACGTATTTATAGTTAGTATTACAGTTGAAAGAGAAGTAAAATGAGCCCTTTTTTTTTTTTTTTTGTAAAATTGATGTTACGTTTATTTATAAACAATGTTATTTTATAAGTAACACAATTGTTATTGTTGGTCCCAAAGAACATACAAAGGGTATGGAAAGAGGCTAGAGGGGGGTGAATAGCCTATTTAAAATTTCAACCCTTTTTTCAAAATTCAACCTTATGCTTACACTTTGAGTTTTGCGGTAGATGATAAACCACGCGGTCAAGTGTAAAATGCACAGCGGAAGTTTTCGATGAAACAAGTTATTGTTTTTGAATGAAATAGTGCGGTAGGTTGGAGTGCGGTAGGTTGAGAGATTGAATGTTTGTGTCTTAGAAGTTTTTGGCAAATGATAAGTTAGTCATATTTTAGCTTAGGCAATTGAGAAACATACAAACAACATTCACAACAGTTTGAATATCTGAAAAGATCAAAACACTAAACGACAAACAAGATTAATATGAACAATGAAGAACAATAAGAACAAGATGAACAAGACTTGAAAATTAAGTGCAGAAAATAAAGAGAAGTAAGTAAATGACACAATGATTTGGAAATGTTCGATCTGTTAAAAGATCTACGTCCTTTAGCAAGATGGTCAGTCTTGGATTTTGAATGAAGTATATATTGATTCGCATGATTACAGATTACAGAGATGAAGTATTGAATCAACACCTATTTTCTATGAAGAACAATCCTAGACTAGACCAGTGTATCCCTAATGATTCAATCTATGTGATTGATCAATCGGGGTGAGTGTGTGTGTAAGAATCAAAAGCTCTTTGGAATCTATATGATTTTAGAGCCTAATGAATCTTGTGTGTTACAAGGCTTGAGATTTGATGTGCTTGAAGGTTGCTGGAGATCTTTGAAGGTGAACGTTTGAAGATTCAAATGATTCGGGAAATCTTGAGTATGATCTTCAATCACCAAGAATTTCGACAACAATTTCTCTCTTTGAATCTCAGCAATGTTCAATGAAGAACTCAAGGTCTATTTATAGCCTTAAATGAAAAACTAGCCGTTTGAAATACTTGGGGTCCAAGTTGAAGGACAATGAGCTGTTGAATTCTAATTGGAACTCAGTCTGAGTTGTCCTTTTGTTGCAGAGTAGTGGTGGTCCAACTGTACTATGATGACAGTTGTATTCAAATTTGAAATTTGAATTTGCAACGTTTTAAACTAACCAAGGTTTTGGACACAAGTGTGACCATGGTTAAGTTTGAACAAACTTGGATTTCTTTCTGTCTTGCGCGGCAAGGTGATCATACGGCAAGATGATCATGCGGTTGACTTGATCAACGCGGCTGACTGGATAGTATGTGGCGTGATTAAGTTGTGGCAAGGACTGATATGCGGCAAGCATTTCATGCGGTAGATGGTGCCTTGCCATTTCATGCGGTAGATGGTGCCTTGCCACATGTCTCCAGACTTAGAAAAAATTGAGGGTCCTAATATCTAAGCCTATCAAACTAAAAAGTGGACTATTTTAAAAGAAGTATAAGTTTACAATATAACCTAAAGTCCACAAAGAGTAAAATTAGATTATGAGATCAATCGAATTTAGCTAATAAGAGTGGTTTATAATAAGCATACCCAACAATCTCCCCCTATTTGATTGAGGCCATTACCTACTATAACAAAGGCTAATTCATTGTACTTGATAAAAACATGTTTTCAAGAAATATTATTTTATTAATTTCATGTCTCAAATCAATGCACACTCTAAGCCAATGTCATAGATTTCTATCAACCTAAAAAGAAAAATAACTTACTAATCCTAGAAAATAGAAATATCATTTGAAGCATTTCAAGATAAATAATCAAAGAAGGGCAGAAATGCATCAAACACTGCAAACAATTATACTCCAAAATGATAATCATTCAAGCTTAGGAGTATAGGAGCAAAAGAGAGACATTGTTTTAGCTTACAAACCAAATGAAAGACAGAAAAGAAAATTGTTTTAACCAACACAATTATTTTAAATGACCACATGCTGTCATATCAAATGGTAGTACGGCAGGATTTAGATGCTGTCAACATCGATGTAATCGTCTCCAATAGAGCTTGCGGTAAACGGGAAGGTAAGAGGGAAGCGGTAGGCTGGAAGGTTCAATCCAGGAATCGTGACCGGAACAGAGATTCCGTCTTCTTCTTCCTCTTCATCACCTTGAGCTTGAACATTGCCGTGCCTAGCTTGTCCAGCTTGGCCTGCTTGATTTCCTTCTTGTCCTGCACGATTAACTCTATTCATCACCGTATTGACCTTGTTTTACAAGAGATCAAATCTTGCAGATTGACTTTCAATCTCTCGTGTTGTTGATCTCAATGCGGTTGGTTTGGACTTGTATAGCTGCGGTCATTGCATCGATCCTTGGCACGAATTTGTCTAAAACAGCCATCAATACGGCATTGGTATGAGTGAGGATATGTTCCTTGATGGAGGACTTCACCTTTCCAAGATCTTCCTTAACTTCCAGCTTGTCCTGATTCATAGCTCTGGACAGTTCTTTGCCGGCTCCTTCTATTTCAACTACAACAAAAGCATCTACCTTTTTAGGCATGGACTCATGCTCAACATTCTCAACTTCAACAGTTTTAATAAATGTATCAAATTTCTCAGGCACTGGTTCAGCTTTCTCAACATTCTCATCGCTTAATCCTTTATCACTTGCGGTAGAGATCTCATGCTCGTCTTCATCAGAGCTTTCATCAACCAACCCTTTGTCAATGGGCTTGGTGATTGGTGCGGCAGCTTCATCATCAGCAGAGATCCCAACAAAATCATCTTCAGACTCCTCACTGGCCTATCATCACTAGCTTCATCATCAACTGCTTCAACATCATCAAGTTGAGCATCCAACACAAATTTTTTAGTCAATATTTTTCTTTCCTAAGATTGGGCCCCATTTAGGTCAGATATCAATTGCTTTATGATTATTTTTCATTAAACGTTTTAAAATCAATTCAAGATTGAGATATACATTTAGCTAAGAGACGTGAATATTTGTGCTTAATTCTTAAATATATACTGTAAGTCTCTTTTTAGGGGTTTCGATGAGAGAGAAAATGGACTTGCCCCGTTCTACTTTTAGAGGGGCAAACCATTTACTCTCTTATCGAAATACATCTCATACATGAGACCGTCTTATACATGTTATGTCTAAATATAATCGTTTTTTGAACTAACTGAAACATTATAATCCAGAAGTTATTTTTAAAGGCATAATCGATAAGTTTTGACACACATTTGTTGTGATAGTGAGGAGATGATCATTGAACATAATAAACCTTTTGGACTTGGGTCGACCCGACATGCTCCGTCATAAGCGGGCTATTGCTCGATGTGGAATTTAAAGACCAATCTTTTCTACCGCGGGCTTGCTAGCGAGCTCGTCCTCGATGGCAAGCTGATAAAAGCTCGGCCTAAGTGGAGAGCCTGCCAGAGCTGTGTGCAGAAAGACTCTTATTCGACATATAGTCGTTACTATATTCAACTTGTGGTTATATAAGGACTCTTTATATATAAAATTTATTCTCATGTTGATAGAGGCGTGCTCCTCCATAGGCGGTTATTGACTATATTTTCTCTAATAATAATGTCCAGATTCGCTATATCTCTTCTATATATATCCGGCCATATCTATCTAGTGGTATAAATACGTGGAAAATCCCCTATTTTTACTAGCACGTAGATTTTATCATTTTTGTGTGGTTTATGTACTAGCTTTGTTATTCTTTTCTTTATAACTACTTATTTGCACACCGGAGGATCTCAACCTGAGACACTTTCAGTGAGACACTTTCGGCAAGCTTTTTGTTCATGATTTCAAACAAAGATCCAATCCAATCAGACTTTCTATATACCAATATAATCTACCACAATTTTGACACGATCAGTCATTATACTTGCAAATAGTGGGAAGAGTTATATTTTGAATTTGATGGCAATAAATGATGGTTTATATACCACTCAATCATTGCGATCATATTATTTTTCTTGAAATTTTAAAATTAGTGAAATACTTTTTTTACGTTAGTATGGAGTAATTTGAGTCATAATTTGAGTCTGATTTAATTATATAAATAAAATATTTTTTTATTGATACACCATTATAAATATCATCAATAATAAAAGCACTAAATTTTTATTACTCCCTCTGGTCCAAAATAACTATCACTTTTGGTCAAACAGATGTAAGTTTGACCAATAAATTTAAACAAAAAATAATGAACCTAATAAAAATCTAAAAACTTGTTATTAAAAGTATTATTAATTATAATGCAATGACAAATTTTAGATTTTTATTAGAATAATTATTTTTTATTTAAATTATTGGTCAAAGTTACATCTAATTGACCAAAAGCGACAATTATTTTGGACCAGAGAGAGTACAATAATAAAATTAACCTAAAATTTTGCTCAAAATTTCTTCATATTAACGTATAAACAATGACTAAACTTATTCAAGACATGAGTAATATTTTTATTGATACATAACTATAATTACTTGATGATGCCAAAATCGTATCGGATAATCCCAACGAACTTCCTTGAGTGGCCTGAAACAAACGAAACAAACGTAAACTAGCTGAGGCGTCTCCGGCGTGAGAATAAGAATCTGGTTATGAAAGAGTATAAGAGAGAAATCAATTGACAATAGTTGAGTCAAGAGAATTCGATACCAGAATAGTCGTGTGGAGGCCTGTTTATATAGGTGTCGGTAGATGAGCCCATACGTGATAAAGGAAGTCAGTGAGTTCGTTTTGGTATTGAACAGTACTTTAGCAAAGTAGAATCTTGATGAGGATTGTATTCTAGTAATTTCCTTGTTATAGAGGATCTCCGTTAATAGAGAGTTTTTCCGTATTTTGGGCTACTTTGGACTCTTACCAATCTCCGTGTGAGGCTAGGCAAGCCCTGGAATCCTGGTCAAGGTTATTGATGTAGATGAGTTTCGCCGTAACTCCTCGTCTTTGGTTTGAGTTAAACTGAGGAGTGTAGGCTTATTTATCTGAGCCAAAAACATGATGGGTATAAGACCTCGGCTTGGTTACAAGCCGAGTTATAAACTGGTCCTCGTCTTCTGGCGCATGTGAAAATGTCAAGGTGTTGCCGTAGAGTAGATTTGACCCAAATATTTCTTGGTTCAATTTGGGTTTATGGACACTTCTGTTGGGTTTGGTCCGGGCATGATCCGGCCCGAAGCGTAGTACTCCATTTATTCCTTTCATTACTATTATTCTAACTTTAATTAGAGACTGTCTTTTCCAAATGAAAAAAGTAAAAAGAAATGGAAAACAACAACAACAAAAAAAGTACTACATCTGTCTCTAAATGAGTGTCCATATTTCATTTTAAGGGACATTGAAAATCTCAACTTTTTGTATAATTTGGTAGCAAATATTCATATATAATCTTGTAATCTCTTTTCCAAACATAGTTTTGCATTTATAAAGAAACCGGTGATTTTTTATTTTTTTTTTGAAAAAAAAACATTTAGAAAAAATTTATGTTAAAAAAGACACTCATTTTGAAATAAAGTTTTTTTTGAAAACTGACACTCATTTAGAGAGTATAATATAATACCCCAAGATAAGGGCTGTGGAAATCCATTCGCATAGAAGCGCGTAAGGAAAGGTAAACGGACAGGAATCTGGTGGAATCCGTGAGTTGTGTTCCCCCACTCGGGTAACCACCGCCGTTCGATCCGGCTGGCTGCATCAGAACCCTCCTTATGCGTATCAGTGACCCATTACTCTTTTTGCCCACAAGTTAACCTTATTACTCTTTTCATCCTAGAATACTAGTCGAAATTTTTGTATTAATTTAGTTCACAATTGTTTTTTTTTTTTTTTTGAAGGAATTTATTTCACAATTGTTCTTGAATTAGGAAATACCTATAATTGAAATAAAATACACGTGTTGCTAGGAAGAACAATTGGAATATCGGATATCTTGCTAGCAATGCAATTTCATTGAATTGCTTTGACCTAAAAATAGTTCATGTTTTTTTTTTTTTTTTTTTTTTTTTTTTGATCTGATTCATACAATCAATCATCCACGTTGTTCTGACAATATGAACCGATTATAGGGAACTAAGGTCGTAATACATGTGGAACATAACCCTTATTATAGATGCTATATACGTAATAAGTTTTGAACAACCGCAAGCAATAATCCATACGTGATGAGTAAGGATAATAATCGACTAATCCAATGTTCTAAAAGACGTTCGTTTAGGCCCCGCCTAGGCGCCCATGAAACGTCTAAGTCTCGCCTAGGATATTATAACTATTTATGAATTCTCGTCCCCGCCTAACTCCCGTCTAGACTCCGCTTAGGCGCTGCTGAGGCGCCTAGCGCTTTTTAGAACCTTGGACTAATCCATCACATTTTGATTAAATATTAAACTTTAGTATGTTTAGGGAAAACGTTTGCCTTAAACACACGAAAAGCACATAATATGGTAACTCTGTTTCGACTGACATTTTAACATTATGTGTGATATAATTAAAAAAGACCACAAGTTCTTATATTTTAAACTCTGAATCAAAATATTGCATTCAAGCAAAACTCTTCAAATAGTACTAAACATAATGAAGAATGATAGAAACTTCTTATAGCTTGCACCATTATTTGTAATGGGCTTATTTTGGCCATATAAGCATTTATGTATACTTACTGTATGATAAGCTAAATCGCACACCTACAAATTAAACCTGGACTAGGTTCTAAAAATATGTAGTTAGGGACAAGTCCAGAATCGATCCACGAAGAACGGTTATTTATTTACGAACAGTCACTTGACCAGATTGGGGGAAAAATATATTTATTAAATCCTAAAAACAGAAATAAACTAAATTAAATTGAGCTAAACAATAATTAAGAAATACTTCAGATTTGATTCCGTCCCCACCTAATTATTCAATTATCATTGATATCTATTTTCACTTTTCACCCTATTCACCTGATCACGAGATTTATTTCAATCCCTGTTTCTTCTTTCAGATTAGTGACTAGCAGTGGCACACTCACTAGAAACCCTAATTAATAAATTAATCTAACTGGCACAGTCTAGATCGCAATATTAATCGATTCAAGATTTAAGAAACTAAGATCAAAAATGCTTTCTATGATTATTTCACACAGATAATCACCTAATTTTACCCACTTCACAATTTACCATGGCGCATGCATAAATTGTAAAGATGCTACTCATGAATTTCTACACTGGCACAGTAAATAGAAAATTCTAGCAAAGATCGATTGCAAAGATAAATAGGGTGATCAAATCTATAAACCCTAACAATAGATCTAGATTAAGCACAAGAAAAATTATGAATATGAATAAAATTCTGAAAAGAAAAATACCTCAAATTTATAAAAAGGGGTTCATGAATTCAAACCCAAAGCTTGGGTTTAGTTGTTCATATGGAGCTTTGAAATCTCCATGAAAAGAAAAATAAAACCCTCGTTCTAAATTAATGTTGAAGTCTAGACTCCCCAAAGAATAAAAAAACCTAGTTTTTTATATCTAGGAAAGTCCTAAATTAATAAGGAATTAAAAAAATAAAACAAAAATAACCAAAAATCAAATATCCAGCCTGCTCCACACGCCTGCACGCGCGCGTCCTCCTCAACTCCATCGAAAACGCGCCTGGTAGATGCGCTTTCTCAAAGCCGGATTTCGCCTCGGATTTTTAGCCGCACACGTACTGATAGCTTTCTCCCTTCCAACGCCAAAACGCATTTGCCAGGGACGTTTCTTGATCTGGGCCTCGCTGAGATGGGCCTCCTTGTTGGGTTGTCTTTGTTCCTTTGCTTGCTTCCTTGTGCGTTTTGGGTCAAGTCTTGGTGAGATGATGGGCTTCGCTTGATCTAACTGAGCCAATTAACTTGGAAGGTTGGTTTGCTTGGTTTGGGCTTCGCTGATATGACCTGCCTGCTCCTTCCTCTCTTTGCTTGTCTTTCTGCAGCAATTTAATCCACACTCTCCGTCCCGATTGACTTTCTTTTATATATTTTGGGATCTCTTTTTAACTCATAATAAATTACATCGGGTAAAATATAAAAACACTAAAATACTCCCGAATTATAAATAAACCCCAAAAATATATAATTTCCCAAAATTACATAAAACTAAACTAAAATACATAAAATTCATCTTCTAAGCTCATAAAATCATAGGAATTATTGGTATAAAATCCGTCTCATCAAATTCCCCCACGCTTAGACCTTTACTCATCCCTGAGTAAAATCCTAACTCCCCTCTAAACACCGGTATAATTAGCGTAGCATGGAGAAAAATGATTCCTAGTCCCCTCTCTAAACCACCAATCATACATCAATAAACAAAATCCGGAGTGTAGAAACTCCATCCCCTTATAACTCCTCAAAGAAATAATAAAAATGACATTAGCTTGATACCAACACCATAATAAACGGTATCCAAACTAATTGTCCACTCAAAAGCCAAGGGGAACTAAAAATATCCTAATTTCCCCCACGCTTATCTGACACTACAATCTCCCTCATAAAATAAAGTTTTTGCAAGATTTATAATTATGCACAAAACTTACCACATAACAAAACACCAACACCCCCTTATATCTTCAGAAAAGAACGAGGATTTCTAACCTAAACTCCACTATCCGAACCTCCTACTCCAATAGTGTATATCCTACCCAAAAACTCCAAACCCCCCTTATGTCTTTTCTCCGGTGGATGTAAGATATTATATTACTCAAACCTCACCTTTTGCCTAAGCGCCCTTTCGGGTTTTTACTTAGCCTCTCTATCTTTTTCATTTTTTTTTATTTTTTTTTAAAGAAAAACTAACTATCTAGAATGAAAAATGCATACTATACAACTACAAATCTTTCCCCCACGCTTAAACTACACAGTGTCCTCAGTGTGTAAAACTGAATAAAAATAAGGACAGTTTAAACATAAGGGTATAAATGGTACCTCATTAATGCACACTCGACCCCGTTTGAGCTCGAATCATCTTCATGAATCCCTTCTTCTTTTTAGTCATCGTGCTCAAACCTCCATGCTTCTCTACCATCATCGGACCACTAGCCATCATCACTTCTTCCTCACCTCCAAATGCATGCTTTCGGTGCTCAAGAAGATTCTTCACCTTTCTTGGTCCATGTTTTACTGCCGGTATTTTCAAATCAATCTTTACATCATCATCCCCACTACAAATATTGGACACATCCTCTACCTTTGGCTCAACTACACCCATGAAACATAAACCACGAACATCCTCAGGGTCTTTCTTGGAGTCAAATATATTGAACTCCATTAAATCCCCATCAAACTCCATAGTTAATGAACCATTCGACACATCTAACTTAGTATGAGCCGTAGACATAAATGGTCTCCCCAACAGAATGGGAGCCTTAGGATCCGTGTCCATCTCCAAAACATAAAAATCAGCGGGAAAAATGAACTTACCAACCCGGACCAAAACATCCTCAACCTTCCCTTTAGGGTATGCATTCGACCTATCCGCCAACTGAATCACAACCCTAGTATCCTGTAAGGGTCCCAACTTGAGCTTTTCAAACAATGCATAAGGCATGACATTGATTGAAGCACCCAAGTCAAGCATCGCCATATGCTCAGAATCATCACCCAACGACACAGGAATCACAAACATGCCCGGATCACTACACTTCTTGGGCATCTTCTTATGATAGACCGCAGACACATGCTCTTTCATCTTCACCTTTTTCTGACTCCTTGCCTTCTGATCCCTCTTCAATGTACACAACTCCTTCAAGAATTTAGCATATCTCGGGACAGTCTGCAAAAGATCCAAAAATGGGATGTTTACCTCAAGCCTCTTGAAAGTGTCATATATAGCCTTGTCAGGCTCCGGTTTGCGATGCTCTCTCAAGGCCTCAGGAAATGGAACATCCGGCTCATCAACTGTTGGCTCTGGTGTAGTTTTCTTCTCCTCCTCCAGCATCTTCTCTTCGGGCACAACATGCTCAACCTCAATCACAGGCTCCTCCGGTACAACTTCCTTCCCAATCTCCTTACCGCTGCGCAAAGTCATGGCACATGCACTCTGCTTAGGGTTCGGTTCTGTTCTAGAATGTACCTTCTCTGCCTCTCTAGCCTCTAGTCTCCCAACCACATCAGCTATTTGCCCCATTTGTCTCTCCAGATTACCAATACTCGCATCGGTCTTTTGTTGATACTCCTGGAAATTACCATTCATCATGCTTACGGACTGCGCTAAAGAGTGAAGCAGATCATCCGTAGACTGTCTCGGAGGATTACTCTGATACTGCTGCTGCTGCTGGTACGGTGGTCTGTACTGATTATACTGACTAGTCTGATACTGCTGACTCTGTGGTGGACCCATCAACAATTGTTTCATCATCCCCTTAAGGTCCTCTACACCTGTCTCCAGCTTACTTGGCACACCACCACTCGATCCCACAACACTAACCTGTCTGAAACTCGATCTCCGGCCATGTGTCCGAGTGCTCTTAGCCAACTCATCAATTATCTCATTAGCCTCCTCAGTCGTCTTGTTGAGTATACTGCCCCCACATCAAGAATCCACCAACCGCTTATCCATGACTGTCAAACCCCCATAGAAATATACTATCAATTGTTCATCGTTAAATCCATGATACGGGCAACTCCTGCATAGCTTATGGAACCTGTTATAATACTCATACAAAGTCTCATTGGCTCTCTGCTCCATGTTGCTAATGTCCCGCTTCGTGACATTGATCTGATCCGGTGGGAAAAACTCATCAAGAAATACCTCCTTCATCTGCTGCCATGTGGTAATCCTGTTAGGCGGCAGATGGTAATACCATGTACTAGCATCATCTTTCAAAGTGAAAGAAAATGCTCTAAGTAATAAGTGCTCTAAAGGAAGTGTAGCCGGCTTCATGCTTTGACATATCTGCACAAACTGGGACACATGCTGATTCGGATTCTCTCCAGGCATCCCAGTAAAGTGTGGTAACTGGCTCAACAGCCCCGGCTTCAACTCAAAAGTCACTCCGGTAGGTAAGGCAGGGAATTGGACGGCATGTGGTTGCTCATTCTAATTCGGGGCAGTCCTTTGCCTCAATGTCTGATCTGCCATTTGTTATCTAACTCAAGAATTCCAAGCAGATTGTCAGTAGAACGGGTGTGGACCGTACAAGGTACCACACTAAAGAAAAAATGTATATATAAAAATAATAACAGAAAGCAAAAAGAAATAAAAAGAGAACTAAATTAATAAATTAACTAAAAATAAAAAGAAAAATAACAATAACAATAAAAAGAACAAGAAATAAAATAAGAACGTAAACAAATAAACACTGTTCCCCGGCAGCGGCGCCAAAATTTGATAGCCTAAATCGCACACCTACAAATTAAACCTGGACTAGGTTCTAAAAATATGTAGTTAGGGACAAGTCCAGAATCGATCCACGAAGAACGGTTATTTATTTACGAACAGTCACTTGACCAGATTGGGGGAAAAATATATTTATTAAATCCTAAAAACAGAAATAAACTAAATTAAATTGAGCTAAACAATAATTAAGAAATACTTCAGATTTGATTCCGTCCCCACCTAATTATTCAATTATCATTGATATCTCTTTTCACTTTTCACCCTATTCACCTGATCACGAGATTTATTGCTATCCCTGTTTCTTCTTTCAGATTAGTGACTAGCAGTGGCACACTTACTAGAAACCCTAATTAATAAATTAATCTAACTGGCACAGTCTAGATCGCAATATTAATCGATTCAAGATTTAAGAAACTAAGATAAAAAATGCTTTCTATGATTATTTCACACAGATAATCACCTAATTTTACCCACTTCACAGTTTACCATGGCACATGCATAAATTGTAAAGATGCTACTTATGAATTTCTACACTAGCACAGTAAATAGAAAATTCTAGCAAAGATCGATTGCAAAGATAAATAGGGTGATCAAATCTATAAACCCTAACAATAGATCTAGATTAAGCACAAGCAAAATTATGAATATGAATAAAATTGTGAAAAGAAAAATACCACAAATTGATAAAAAGGGGTTCATGAATTCAAACCCAAAATCTTGAGTTTAGTTGTTCATATGGAGCTTTGAAATCTCCATGAAAAGAAAAATAAAACCCTCGTTCTAAATTAATGTTGAAGTCTAGACTCCCCAAAGAATAAAGAAAACCTAGTTTTTATATCTAGGAAAGTCCTAAATTAATAAGGAATTAAAAGGAATTAAAAAATAAAACAAAAATAACCAAAAATCAAATATCCAGCCGGCTCCACGCGCCTGCACGCGCGCGTCCTCCTCAACTCCACCGAAAACGCGCCTGGTAGATGCGCTTTTTCAAAGCCGGATTCCCGCCTCGGATTTTTAGCCGCACACGTACTGATAGCTTTCTCCCTTCCAACGCCAAAACGCATTTGCCAGGGACGTTTCTTGATCTGGGCCTCGCTGAGATGGGCCTCCTTGCTGGGTTGTCTTTGTTCCTTTGCTTGCTTCCTTGTGCGTTTTGGGCCAAGTCTTGGTGAGATGATGGGCTTCGCTTGATCTAACTGAGCCAATTAACTTGGAAGGTTGGTTTGCTTGGTTTGGGCTTCGCTGATATGGACCTGCCTGCTCCTTCCTCTCTTTGCTTGTCTTTCTGCAGCAATTTAATCCAAACTCTCCGTCCCGATTGACTTTCTTTTATATATTTTGGGATCTCTTTTTAACTCATAATAAATTACATCGGGTAAAATATAAAAACACTAAAATACTCCCGAATTATAAATAAACCCCAAAATATATAATTTCCCAAAATTACATAAAACTAAACTAAAATACATAAAATTCATCTTCTAAGCTCATAAAATCATAGGAATTATTGGTATAAAATCCGTCTCATCACTGTATTTCAATTCATTGGGCCTGAATAGTAGGCTAACATATTAAATGCAAATTGAGTACTGATAAGACCGAGCATCGCAGACCGGACCGGATCCGGTTCAAGGCTAGTACACACGAGCTCGACCACATCAAACCGGATAAGCCCGCAAGCTTGTAAGCCCGAGAGACCCGGGCTTCATGATAACCGTAACCGAGGTAGCTCTGCCTCCCGCTATTCTTAGGGTCCCGTGTTGATCACTCAACCACCTTCCCGGAGCCCGCAGCAGCCAGCTGTCACAAACGTACTACAGACGTTACATGTTCGTACCTGAGACACCATAACGGTTGGTGGCGGAACCATGTTTCCCTGACAACACGCCACGTTCCCAGCCACTCCCCTGGCCGAACCAATGAGGACCTGCCGCGTGTCCATCCGGTACAAGGGCGGTTAGTACCTTAAACCTACCTCCTCCTTCTACTCATATAAATACTCCTATCCGCCCCAAAGGGCCAGGTACGTGCTCTATCCATTTCACACACACAAGGTCTTCATTGAGCCTTCTTCTTAGGTTTTCCTCAGAGATCTTACTCTCACACCCGAGGGCCTAAGCCGGATTCCAACCCGGCATTGGTCTTAACGGTGTCCTTGTTTGGGTTGTGATTAGGATCAAGAGACAGCAAAGTTGGAGTTCTATCTCCGTGACCCCAGAAATCCAGGGCGTCATCAGTGGTTCCATTGCCGGGAAGCAAAAATCTTCCTAGTGCAATCTTCTGAGTTCTTTCGAATTCCCAGTCTAGTCTGGCTCAACACCCTTTATTGCAAGTCGTCAGTTCGAGTCTCGGTCATCTCATCTTGAGTTTCCACCGATTCGAAGCCATTCTTTTGTTTCTACGGTTCTAAAAATACAATCGACATTCCAAATATTTACAATGACTGGGAAAGAAATCTTGAACCCAAATGCTAGCCCTTCGAAACAAGCGCCTCAAGGGTCCATCTTTGCCAGATTGGGAGACAAGGCGCCTAGTGGCTGCTCGGGCACTCCCTCTCAGAGAGCAAGAAGAGAGGCGGATCTGAGAGATCGTATCGAAACATCAAAAGCACGCAAGGCACAGAAAATCCCCGTCACTCCCCTCACCCCTGAGCAGATTCAAAAGAAAATCCAGCTCCTGAAAGACAGGCAGGATCTAGTAGCGGAAGGGCTTCAGTTAAACCTGGCCCTGGAAGAGCTATTTAATGCCGAGGCTGACACGGGAATCCCTCTTGAAAGATCAAAAACTCATGGTTCTAAAAGCATAGCCAGCAGGGTGGAGGGAAAGAAGAAAAGAACGATCGTTGTGGAGGACGACGATGAAGAAGGAGAGGAAGGGAGAAAGAGTGAAGAAGGAGAGTCTCAACCTCGAAGGTCCAAAGGCCACTACAAGGGAAAAGCAACTGTTAGAACCGGAGAGCAATTTGCGGGGACGGCAAAAAGGGTGAAAACCGGGGAAGAGATTGATTACAAGGTCCAGGGGATGATCAGGGACCTATGGGAGTCTAAGCAAAGTGTGGCAAAATGCATTGGACCCATAGATGCTTTTGCCTCCTGGATAGCTGATTCCCCAATCCAGCGGGGAAAGGTCCCCACGCTAGGCGCTTATGACGGTTCGTCTAACTCCAAAAGCCATGTTGGGCGGTTTGAAGGGCAGATGGCTCTATTTTCAACGGATGAGGCCGTAAAATGCAAGGCTCTAGCATCCACCTTCAAGGGGAAGGCACTGGGATGGTTGTTGGCCCATAAACCCCGCTCCATTTGCAGCTACGAGCAATTACGGACGTCGTTCCTGAATTGGTTCGCGGGCGCTGGGGAGGTCGCAAGACCGAAATCGGATCTATGCGGTGTGAAGCAATATCCCAGAGAAAGTACGAAAGCATACATTACTCGGTTTAGAAAAATGACCGAACAAATCGTGGACCTAACGAGAAATGACATCGAGCTGTGCTTCTTGGGAGGATTGACATCCTATACCTTGAGGCAGGAGTTCGCTTGTCGAAAGCCCGAGGGAACGGAGGAAATGTACAATCGAGCCATTGCCATGGCCGGAGTTGAGCCCTCGTTCATGGAAGATGCCCGCAGGAGCATAAGGGATAGGCTCGAGCCCGCTCATGACTCAAGGTACCACGCAGGCTATTCGGGGGGCAGTGGCGGCCGAAATAGAGGAAGACCGAGGGGCACGACCAATTTCAAAAGAAATGACAACACCTTCACTCCTTTGATAGCCCCAAGGACTGAGATTCTGCGGGCAGAAGCCCTGCCTCCTCCCCCACCCCTAGAAAGAAAGCCTTATGAGGCGAACAAGAAGAAGTGGTGCGGCTACCATGAAAGCCACGGGCATAACACGGATGAGTGTTTTCAGATGAAAAAGATAATACAACAGAAAGTCGAGGCCGGAGAATTGAAAAAATGGATCGAGGGACCCAGCAATAAAGGAGAAGCCCCACGGGGACATGTCCAATATGTTAGGGATAACGATGCCGATGGGGAAAAACGCTATGACATCCAGTATATTGGGGAAGAAGCCCCGAGCAACACCCATCTCTCTATTCAGATCAAGAAATTGGAAAAGGTGTTCCTGATACCTGCATACCCACCCGAGCAAGAGGAAATGATCGGGTTCAAGAGGAGCGAGCTGGCCTCCACCCTCTTCCATTCAACACAACCATTGAAAATCAAGATGGCTATTGGTAGAGCGGATATTGGGAGGGTCCTCATTGATACCGGGGCTTCACGGGACATACTCTACTTCCATTGTTTAGAAGAAATGGGGATGTCCGAGGCGCACTTAACCCCATATGCGGGCTTGTTGGAAGGGTTCACGAATCATACGGTCTACGCAAAAGGGACCATTGACTTCGAAGTGACCATTGGAGAGAGGCCGTTCGAGAAAACAGCCCGCGTCACGTTCATGGTGATCGATCTAAAATCCCAGTACAACGCAATCTTGGGAGTGACCGCTCAGGCTGCCCTAGGAATCGCTGCGTCAATCCCTCACCAGAAGATCAAGTTCAGCACCCCCGCAGGGATAGCATGCATAGAGAACAAGCCCGAGCTTTTTCTCAAAATAATAGAGAAGAAAAGAAGGGAGAGCGCGATGGGGAAAAGATTGGTAAGCCCGAGGGAGGCAAAAAAGATCAAAACCAACAGCAACAGGACCGAGGATGCGGCCATGATTGTAACTTTGTCATTCCACTCAACACGGGCAGAATTTAAGCGGAGTAGGAAAGCCCGTCGTATTGCAGCAGAGACCGAGCACATAGACATCGTGATTGATTCGCTGCACGACAGGGAAATAAGGGACATCCGCCCCAACGATGCTCTGGAGGATGTAGTCATAAACCCCGCTTACCCCGAACAAACGGTCAAGGTCGGGCTGGAAATCCCCGCAGAAGAAAGGAAGATTCTAATTGAGCTGCTGCGAAAAAGCTTGGATGTATTTGCCTGGACCGTCGAGGACATGAAGGGGATAAGTAGAGAGGTCATCGAGCATGAACTAAATGTCGATCCCACATTTACCCGGGTCCTCCAGAAAGAAAGATACTTTTCACCAGAGAAGAAAGCGGCGATCAGAATCGAGGTAGATAAACTACTGAAAGCAGGAATCATAAGCCCGATCAAATATCCGAAGTGGTTAGCCAACGTCGTCATGGTAACCAAAGCGAATGGAAAGTGGAGGATGTGCGTGGATTTCACCGAATTGAACAAAGCCTGCCCTAAGGATTGTTACCCTCTTCCCCGGATCGACCAATTAGTAGACTCTATCGCCGGGCATAGGGTGTTAAGCTTTATAGATGCGTACTCGGGCTACCATCAGATCAAAATGAAGGAGGATGACGTCCCTTCATGCGCTTTCTATGCCGCGGGCAAAACCTACACGTTTAACAACATGCCATTTGGCCTCAAGAACGCGGGCGGTACGTATCAAAGGATGGTAGGAATCGTCTTTGATGATCAATTAGCCCGGAACCTGGAGGCTTACATCGACGATATGGTTATTAAGACCAAGGAGACCTCTCACGACATTGATATGGCAGAAACCTTCACCAACCTCCGGGAAAATAACATGAAGCTTAATCCCTCCAAGTGCGCTTTCGGAGTAAAGGCAGGAAAATTTTTGGGGTTCATGGTAAACCAAAGAGGGATCGAAGCAAACCCCGAGAAAATCACGGCGTTGATAAGCATGCAGCCCCCCAGATGCGTTAAGGAGGTGCAGAAGCTTAATGGCCGCATTACGGCTTTGGGAAGATTCATTGCTAAGTCAGCCGAAAAGTGCCTGCCTTTCTTCAAAACTTTAAAAGGAGGAGGAGAGAAGGGCTTCGAGTGGAGCGAGGACTGCCAGAACGCTTTCGAGCAAATAAAAGCTTACCTGGGAGAGCCGCCGCTATTGAGCAGCCCGGTATTTGGGGAGGAACTCTATGTTTTCTTGGACGCAACAGATTATGCAGTGGCCGCTGTTTTGGTAAGGGAAGAAGACAAACTTCAGAAACTCGTGTATTATGTCTCCAAGGCACTTTCTGCTGTGGAAGGCCGCTATCTAAACATTGAAAAGCTAGCTTTCGCCTTGCTCGTGGCCGCTCGGAAGCTGCGGGCATACTTCATCGCCCACCCAATCACGGTTTATTCAGACACCCCGCTGAAGAAGATACTCCATAAGCCCGAATCCTCGGGGAGAATGCTATCGTGGTCCATAGAGCTGACTGAATTCCAGATTACCTACTCCCCGCGGAAGGCTATAAAGGCACAGGCACTGGCGGACTTTGTGGCAGAGACCACATTTGAATCAAAGGAGAGCGAGCCGGACAAAACCCAAACCGCAAACACAAAGAAAAAGAGAGGCGAGAAGGCAATAGTTGCAGGGGAGAGACCGGAAAATTGATGGTCGTTAAGTGTAGATGGATCCGCCGGAAGGACTGTCAGCGGCGCCGGAATTCTCTTGACCGCCCCGGAGGGTCAAAGGTTCAAGCGAGCCTTGAGGTTTAAGTTCGCGGTCTCTAACAATCAAGCCGAGTACGAGGCATTGATAGCGGGTTTGGAATTAGCCCGGGACATGAAAGTATCGAAGCTGGTCGTGAAGAGTGACTCACAACTAGTAATAAACCAGGTGAAAGGGGAATACGAAACAAATCACCCGGTTTTGGTCAAATACAAAGAGCTCGCGACAAACTTATTAAAGGAATTCGAATACCATGAGCTGAACCAAGTTAACCGGGCTGAAAATTCCGAGGCGGACTTGCTTTCCAGGATCACAAACGAGGACATTGCCAAGCTTAGTGTGGACTGCTGGATAGAGTTCACAGAGCGCCCGGCCATCGACAGGGTAGAGATCCACCAGATAGGGGAACCCGAGAAGGATTGGGTAGACGAGATTATGGGATACATAGAGAAGGACATCCTTCCCAGCGATCCGGATCGGGCAAAGGTTTTGAGAAGACAAGCCGCCAGATACACGATCATTGATGGCGTACTTTATCGGAGATCTTTCACCAAACCGCTGCTGAGGTGTGTCAAGTCCGAAACAGTCACCAACTTGTTGTACGAAGTTCACGAAGGCGTGTGTGGAGGACATCCCGGTGCCCGAACACTATCCGATAAAATCAGATTCCTCGGGTATTACTGGCCGACAATGAAAAAAGATGCAGAGGAATATGTCCGCAAATGTGATCAATGCCAAAGATTCGCCAACATACCAAGGCAGCCATCCACGGAGCAGAACCTGGTAGTCCCAACTTGGGCATTCGACATGTGGGGAATTGATTTGATTGGGCCTTATCCCAAAGCGCCCGGCGGAGCGCAAATGGTAGTGGTCGCAGTAGATTATTTCACAAAATGGGTAGAGGCCAAGGCGCTAACTAGCACGACGGAAGCAAGTATTATCAAGTTCATCCACGACCATATATTCTGCCGGTTTGGTTTGCCCCGGGCTATCGTCTCCGATCATGGACCCCAGTTCCAAAGCAAGTTTACGGCGAAATGCAAGAGACTCAACGTAGAACATCGGCAATCATCTGTCGCAAGACCGCAGGGAAATGGACAGGCCGAGGCCGCAAATAAGTTGCTTATGACCGCCTTGCACAAAAATTTGAAGGGAAGGAGCGGTCGCTGGATGGAAGAGCTCAGTACTGCCCTATGGGTTGTCCGAACCACAACGAGGAATTCAACAGGAGAAACCCCCTTTTCTTTGACATATGGATCAGAGGCGGTCGCGCCCGTAGAGGCAGCCCTACCCACCTACAGGGTCGCCCATTTTGATGAAACAAGGAATGAGGAAGCCAGGAGAAAAGACTTAGACCTTCTTGAAGAAAAACGGTTGGAAGCACGGGCAAAGATGGTCAATTATAAACAAAAGGCCAAAATCCATCACGACAAAAGGGTGAACAAGAGGTCATTTTCCGTGGGAGACTGGGTCTTAAGAAAAGTTGAAGTCACGGGGAGACAGCCCGGGTATGACAAGCTCTCGCCCAACTGGGAAGGGCCTTATCAGATCGCCCGCATAATCAAAGAAGGGACTTACAGACTCCTCACCAAAGAAGGGAAGGACTTGAAAAACGCTTGGCACGGCGACCACCTGAAGAAGTATTACCCTTGAAGATTGTATTCCCCCCTGTTATTAGAAATCCGCCTAATTTCTACCTTATGCATTGTAATGTTGATGTACGGCTCCATGAGCGGAAAAAAGATGAAAGATCAATAATATTATGTTTGTCCCATTAAAATAAAAGATCTTCCTGAATTCTCATGAACGATGCACGGTCATACGCCCTCGAGCTAGACCGTAAGCCCGCCAACGGAAATACCGTTGCATGAATTCTCATGAACGATGCACGGTCATACGCCCTCGAGCTAGACCGTAAGCCCGCCAAGGGAAATACCGTTGCATGAATTCTCATGAACGATGCACGGTCATACACCCTCGAGCTAGACCGTAAGCCCGCCAAGGGAAATACCGTTGCATAAATTCTCATGAACGATGCACGGTCATACGCCCTCGAGCTAGACCGTAAGCCCGCCAAGGGAGATACCGTCGCATGAACTCTCATGAACGATGCGCGGTCATACGCCCTCGAGCTAGACCGTAAGCCCGCCAAGGGAGATAATAATGAAAAACAAACAAAGTGTTTAAGAAAGAACAATAAATGCTTGGCAATTCCATGAGCAAAAAAATATAGCGAAAATAAATGAGATATGAGGATAAAAAAAAAGAGCAATAAGATACATTACAAAATTATTACAAAAAGTACAAGTGAATGTTCAAGTCTGCTAAATCCAAAATTATTACAAAAAGTCCCAGGGCGCAGCCCGGTCTGATCTTCAGCTGGCCGGAGGAGGATTGATCTCCACTTCTGGAACAGGAGCAGTAGAAGCGTCAGGATCAACAGCCAAATTGAGCGGAGCCTTCGAGGCCTCGGCGAGAGCAGAGGCAAAAGTAGAGAAGGGAAGAACCATACCTTCAACAAAGGGGCCGCCCGGGCCAAAAACCTTCTCCAAAGCCGCGGCCAAAGGGACACCATTCCCGCTCGCAGGAAATCGCAGATCATCAATAGCGGTCAGTAGCTCAGGGACCGCGACCGGAAGGACAGGAGGAAGTAAAGTACGAGCGGTCTCCGGGAGATCCAGCAGTTGGTCGTCCGAAAATGGCACTAGGCAATGGCAGGAAAAGCACTCCGGGTCGGAAGGCAAGATTGAACATAAAGTGGCTATTTCCTGCACCGTATACTTGCCCGTGGCAGCCAAATTCCGAGCTACGGCATGAACAGCCATATTGTATTGGTCCGTTAATATCACGGACTGTTCGCCGGACTCTTTGAACGCCTCTATGCTTTTCTCCCGCTCCTCCTGCAGCACCCGCTCCCGGTCAGTATCAAATCGCACCCAATCGAGCAGTTGTCCATCCAACTCATCCACCTTTGTTGACAACCTATCGATGGTCTCCCTCCCCTCATCCAAAAGCTTCTGTAATTCAGCACAGCGGGCCTCGAGACTCTGCTTCTCGGCTTCAAGGCGCTCCTTAGCTCCACGCTCCGCGGCCAAATCGTTGTTCAGTTGGGAGACTTCCTTAACCGCTCCCATGACCTCCGCATCTTTCTCTTTGAGCTCGGTGCGTAAGCCCTCTGCGATTTTCGGCCACTTGCTGGATTCTTCCTTTGCCTCCATAACCTCCTTATTCCTGGTGGCAATGGTAGAAGCATCGGACTTAGCCTGGGCGCTTAAGTAGAGGAGGTCATTGGCTATCTGCAAGCAAGAAAGTAAAGAAACTCAGAGAGGTAACGAATGGAGGTGGGATAATTCGGTTCAGAGGCAAAAAGCGAACCTCGGTCAGGGCCAGCCCGGCGTGGCCAACTGCGGTTGCAGGATTGGAGGTAGATAGAACCCTCTGCTGGTAGTCTGGAAAGTTTAGCCGACGTAACAACCCATCCCCAACATAGGCGTTATTGCTGCGGCGGCTATGTAGGTCAACCCCAAAGAGCTCGGGAGCTCGGGCAACCTTTAGACCAAACTCCTTTGCCCGCTCTCTATCGTCAATAAGCTCCACGGGGAAAAGAGAAGCACACATCCCACCTCGGGAAGGGGACACCACGGCAAATTCAGCCGAAGGGGCATCGGTCCTCTGTTGTTTATCTTTGGGAGGCAAAGAAGGGTCTCCCGTTGCAGATCTTTTTCTTTGCGGCTCCGGGGTAGTTATGCCCGCGTCGGAGGAAGACTGTGAGTGACCGGTGCCTATCAATCCTTTACCCCTCCCAACTGCGTGACGGGGGTTAGGGGGCAGGTTACGAGTCAGGGCAGGCTGTGCGGACACCGCTACCCCGGACTTATCTGTTTTGTCCATAAGCGGGAGCCTAATGCCCGGAGCCTCGGTTTTATTTAGCTCGTCCCCTCTCCTTTTCTTCTCCTGTTCCAATTGTGCCTTTGCCGCTTGCTTCTGGGCGGCCACGCTCTTGGGAGGCATTGTATCGTCGGGACCTGAAAATCAAAGGGAATTTAGCGCCCCTTCCGGATAGCAGAAACAAAATGAGCACAGACAAGAGAAATGATAACAAAGAGAGACCAGTTAAACCAGGGTCAGAGCACGAGTCCCCGTGGTTACAGAACGAGCACTCCGAAGCAAAAACAAAAGACTGATGAACCCTCCAATCGGGATCTCTCAGCAGGGGGACCACATCAACCCTAAACCCGCGATCAGGAGTACGACTCGGGGCCACCCCAGCATAAATCAAAAGGTCCTCATCATCTATGATGGCCTGCACATCAAAGACCTGAGGGACCACGGCTTCCACTGTCCCATCTTCCCCCATGACCTTCCTTGCGTGGCGAGCAAGATAAGACTCCATGGCCTCGCTCAACTCGCGGCCCTCTTCCGGATCCGGAAAGTTTTTTCGAGAAACCGAGATAGGAGATATGTTCTCAGGATGGGAAAAAGTCCAACCCAGTCGGTTCTGGATCACAAGATGATACCTTTGCCACTGGTCGAATTTGTTTGAGGCGGCAGAAAAAATCTTCTTGGAGCGCGGTTTTGTTTTCAAACTAAGGCAGCTCGCCGTTATTTGATGAGTAAAGTAAATATGGAGGGCAGACAACGAGGGCTCAAACCCGAGGACGCGGCTAACCACGATGAAAGACACCAAATAGCGAATGGCATTGGGAGTCAGGTCCATAGGCAGACACTGAGCGAAGTTCAAAAATTCGCAAATAAACGGGTCAAGAGGAAGTCGAAGCCCATTTTCAAACTGCACTGGATAAAAGACACAAGCTAAGTTCTCTGCGCGGACCAAAGTAGAAGTCATTTTGGAGCCTCCGGTAGGCGATGCATACTCACCTAGACCGCTCACAAGATAAACCTTTGGGTCGACATGATACTGAGACCGGAACTCATCGTCAGAATCACCCCCGCCCTCATCCGGTAAGGCCGCGCCTGAGGTAGACGCCCCCATCTGACTGACCGCACGGTTGTCCGGCCCCTCAGGGAAAGAACTCACTATCTTGACCGGTGAGCGCCTCAAACTCAACTTTCGGGCAGCATCAGGGGCCAGCCTCTCATCTGGCCCGCGAGAGTCTGTGGGAGTCCCGGAAGATACGGGCTCGTCGATAAGCCCGCGACCAATGTTGATCTCCTCCCCGACATCCGAAGCGTGATATTCCAGCAAGAAACTGTCACCTTCAACGATCGGTTCCAATTCCTCGTCCCCGCTAGACAGTTCCACAACGCCCGGGGCCGCCGGGATATCCTGCGATTGCTCGGTACTGAGCAAGTCATCACTCAAAGGAGTATCCATCCAAGTCAAGGGATTCAGACCAGTCGAGGACACACGGTCTCCGCCCTGCCTCACTAATCTCCTAGCATTCCCGGCCATATCTACATTATCAGGGAATCGAGTTAAAACGGCCCTAACAAAAGTGCCCAGTTGCTCCTCACCCCCCAGAACTCTCATCCTCCCTGAGTCATAATGAACCCGAGGACCTGTTTCCCACAGCAAGGGTAGAATCCAGGAATCCCAGTTATAGACTACTCCTATGGTCTTGAAGGCATCCAAAGAAAGCCTTTTCCAGGCATTTATCAGATATCGATAAATCCCTCCCGTTCGTCGACAACAACCAAAAAGGTCAGGACGGAGATTGCGCCCCAGGTCCAGTTCGTCCATTATCCCTGTTAGAAAGAAATAAATGGACCCGAAAATTCTGAGAAAGGCAAGGACCCGAGGCTCCAGAGAAAAGGGCTAGGTGTTTAATAAAAAACCTAAGGACTCTTTCCCCGAATCCGAAAAACTGGTGCTAAGGGGCTTCCCCCAAAAAGACAATAAGGAGGGCCTCTAAATACCCAGGACGAACGAACCAAGAAATTAACAACGAGCAAAAGAAAATAGAAGCACTATCTGAATGACCGGCTGAGAGAAGAAGCACCGAAAGCGGAATCACGAGAGATTGCAAGCAAAGGCGGCAAAGGAAAGCAAAGGCAAGTATTCTGAAAATGGCGAAAGTGTTTGAACGAAGCCAGTTAGGGTTATTTATACCCCCAATACGGGTCGGGTCTTGTCCCAGATCCGGTTTTGAACCGGCATACGACCCGAAAATGAAGAGGCGGGAACCAGCTTTTTCGAACTCCAATGACGGTTCGCATTTAATGAGCGTGCTCCTTGACATATCAAGGACCTGACAGCTACGTCACTAGCCTGACTCGTGGGGCCCACTGTCCTGTCGTCAACCACCATTGTAAGACTCCCGTCCCATGATATTCTGTGCCCGTATTTACTACAGTTTGCCCGGGCCGAGACACGGAAGTGTAACTCCTCGCGCCGCTCATAAATAAGCTGACCCTCGGAGTTAGGGGCCACTGATAAGACCGAGCATCGCAGACCGGACCGGATCCGGTTCAAGGCCAGTACACACGAGCTCGACCACATCAAACCGGATAAGCCCGCAAGCTTGTAAGCCCGAGAGACCCGGGCTTCATGATAACCGTAACCGAGGTAGCTCTGCCTCCCGCTATTCTTAGGGTCCCGTGTTGATCACTCAACCACCTGCCCGGAGCCCGCAGCAGCCAGCTGTCACAAACGTACTACAGACGTTACCTGTTCGTACCTGAGACACCATAACGGTTGGTGGTGGAACCATGTTTCCCTGACAACACGCCACGTTCCCAGCCACTCCCCTGGCCGAACCAATGAGGACCTGCCGCGTGTCCATCCGGTACAAGGGCGGTTAGTACCTTAAACCTACCTCCTCCTTCTACTCATATAAATACTCCTATCCGCCCCAAAGGGCCAGGTACGTGCTCTATCCATTTCACACACACAAGGTCTTCATTGAGCCTTCTTCTTAGGTTTTCCTCAGAGATCTTACTCTCACACCCGAGGGCCTAAGCCGGATTCCAACCCGGTATTGGTCTTAACGGTGTCCTTGTTTGTGTTGTGATTAGGATCAAGAGACAGCAAAGTTGGAGTTCTATCTCCGTGACCCCAGAAATCCAGGGCGTCATCAAGTACTAGTGATAATAATTAAGAGTAGGTTTTGTGGAAAATTACTTTTTCCGTAAGTTACTAAAAAAATCGCTTTTTAAGTATGATTTCACCCCTTAAATAGCGAGTTTAGGTTTTAAAACAGTGAGTTTAGGCCTTAAAACACAAACAATAAAGTAGCAAGTTTAAGCCCTAAAACAACGAGTTTAGGCGTTAAAACAGTGAGTTGAGGCCTTAAAACACCAAGTCTGTATATTTAAAACATGACTTCTTATAACTTAAGGAAAACTAGTTTCACTAAAATTTTCTAAATAATTAAATAAAAGATGAATGGGAATAAACGTACATGTAGTCAGTGATTTTTTAATATAATAATGTGTATAGACAGATTTTACAGATAGGAAAAAGGTTGGGTTTCTTTCTTTACATGAGTTTTTTAAAGTACTCCTCAGTCCTCATCATATTCTTCTTGGGATTGGTGGTAAAAAGACCCCCCTATTCCCTCCTATAAATACTCCTTTCCTTCTCCTCTCCTTCCTCACTCCAACTCTCTCTCTCTCTCTAAATATTTTTTTTCCCTCAGAAACCCTATTAGGGTTAGATGAAGAATCTTCTTCTTTCAGTTTCAATTCTGAACAATTGTAAAAATGGTGCTCTTTGTATTCTTCCACAGCTTTCTTGAACTGCATAACTGTCATCATTATTAATCCTTTTTCTTTGATGTCCGGCCGGCCGCCGGGTGATACAATTTTTGCGGTTCAATAAAGCTGTGGGAAGATAAACAGAGGGCCAACAACAAGATCAGTTAAACCTCTTGTAGGTATTATATATTTCTTCTCCTGATCTATCTTTATATCTACCCTTTTTCTTTCTTTACAAAATTTTCCCAGAAAATATCATCAATTAATTACTTTTTTCATTTTTTTTGGGGGATTGATCTGCTGATTTTATGTGTAAATGTGTGCCTTTTAATTTGCAGTAAGATATAGATTCATGATCTGGACAAAGAATGGGTTATAACTCCACGTTATCATTTTGGATAGCTGTGTTGTGAGATGTTGGGTAATTATAAATGCTTGTTGATCTTTTTGTTTAATTTTCTCCAGATCTGTTGTAGTTTTTTTTTTTTGGGGTATTTGTTGCTTTCCTCATCCAAATCCTTTTAATATTTTTTTTTCTGAATTAATTTTGCCTTGTGTGATGACCACACTAGGCTGCTGCTGATTGGCAGAATTTTAAAAATCCATGTGAACACAATTGAATGTGACAGTTTGAATTTATCTTGATTCATCATTTTATGGCTTGTTTGGTAGAGCGTTGCATTCAAAATAGATTGAAAAAGAATCAGCTTTTTGTTAATTAAGCGTATCAATAGAGAGTTTTTAAGTAGAGTTTTTTAAAAATCTTAGCCTTTTTTAGCCACTCCAAATAGTAGCTTCCAAAAAGAAGTTTCGTCTTGAAAAATCTCCGTTTTTAAAACTGTGCACCAGACAACCCTTTTTTCTATTTTGCTAATTGGATCTTATGATTTATTTTCCATGCATAAAATTAAGTTTATTCTTATCACTTTTCATTCTGATTTTTAAAATCTAAGGGCATATATATAGATCTACCTATTAACTTAAGTAATTCACATTTCACAAATGTAGTAAATCTCATAGATCCAATGCTAAGATGCTGTCCCAGAAAGATAGTCTTTTTTTTTCCATTATGTGCACACAAAAAAAAAAAAAGATTCAAGTATATGAAAAATGTGAGTGTTTTGATTATTTCAAATGAAAAGAAAAGATCTTTTTAATGAATGTTAGATGGACCACAAGGTTGGCATTTCCCTTTCTCATATGGAACTTCTCCACCAAAATTTGAAGTCTAATTATGTGAATTAGGTAAAACATGTTACAATAGAAACAACTTAATTGTACACATCATTTTCATGATCGAGTAACTACCTTAGCTAGCTAATGGTTGCCTTATTAAACTTCACCTTGAGAAATAAATATTTGCCAAATTCTACAATTTTTATTTCAAAATGAGGCGATTTCCTCGATATTTGGTGAAACATAAAGAAAATTAGGGTTGTTAACTTTAACCAAATGGTAGTTGCCTAATCTTTCCGATCCATTATAGCGAGTATCAACCTTTTAATCAATGTTGTCTTAACTTTTCAGGCAATTTTTTTCTATATTCAGCCTTATTTTTCCAAGCAGAATGATCTTTTTTTCGTAATCCAAGCTCGTGATAAGTCTACAATAAATCGGTCCCACAAAAAATTCAGGTTCAGTATATGTTTCGAGCAAGGTTCTAAAAAGCGCTAGGCGGTCGCTTAGGCGCCGCAGCAAGGCCTAGCGCCTAGGCGGGGTCTAAGCGGACTTAGGCAGGGCCGAGAATTCAGAAATAGTTATAATATCTTAGGCGGGACTTAGGCCTAGGCGGGGTCTAAGCGGACTTAGGCGGGGCCGAGAATTCAGAAATAGTTATAATATCTTAGGCGGGGCTTAGGCACTTCATGAACGCCTAGCGCCTAGGCGGGGCCTAGACGGGGGTCTTTTAGAACACTGGTTTCGAGTATTTTGTAAACTTAGATGAAAATGAACATGGCAACCATATGACTGAAGATCTGTGTTTTTACTTTTTATTTTTGTAAGATTGACATATCAGCAAATTTGCTGATATGACAACAAATCAAATATACTCCCTCCGTCCCACCCGAAATAAGACGTTTTGCCATTTTGAGTGTCCATCCAAAATAAGTATCCCAAAATAGTAACTTTTTACTACGTTTTTAGTAATGGGAGTATGTGAATTGCTGATATTATGAGCTTGTTTGGTCCAATTTCATAACATGTCAAATATTGTTCTAGAGTATTTTTTTTTTTTTGCTAATTTTACTTCATACAAGCAAAGATATAAACTCTTCTGAATTGTTAGTAACATTTCTGAAGTGGACAACCAAGTACTGATTGTACATGTTTTGTTTATAATCGCGTAATCTGTAATACGTAGCTAGCGCTGAATTATGTCGGTAGTTTGAAATGTTTGTGTATTTTATTTCCTTGCTTTTATGATCTGCTTTACTTTAGAGGGGGTCAAGTTCTTGATTTTCAGTAACTGTGTTGGATTAAAGTTAAACATAAAGATTATTATATGATTCAATAAAATGTTTTATAGTCTCTTTTGATTCATCCAAGTCAAAAGTTTGGCTTTAGTAGTTTGTTTTACTATTATACTACACAGATCTTCTTTTGGGGTAGACAACTTTTTGGTTGTTCAGATAATGTTTGTGGTTAAAGCATAAGGGGGGAAAATATTACTTCCTCCGTCCCTAAATGGATGTCAAAATAATATATTTAAATTCGGTCTTGATCAAACAAATTTGTAACTTTTTTGAATATTCATTCAGGGACAGGGACAAAGAGAGTATCTGAAAAGATAAGGTTAATGGACCAAAACACAATCTTCTATCTTGATTTTGTTGTCTAAGTTGCATTATTGATTAATGCCATTTTCTTGGTCTTGATTTGATGTTCCACTAAGATAAACACCATGTATGAAAGTTGCAAATTTGCGTAGACCCCGTCACGCACGCAGATACATTGAGCATTGAAGTGTTATACAGTACAGTAGTACAGATTCATTTTTACACGCGCATAAACGGATTTACAGTATTTGAGAAAATAGAACAACTACCTTGGGATGAGTTGAGTAGTATGGGAAAGGGAATGTGACCATTACTAGTGTTTTATAACTTTCTTGCAACTTTTTGTTTCTTTGAATTGAGAGCAAAGTTCTTGCTGAAACAGAGAAGATTTTTCATATTCTATGAATTGAAAACATATTTTTTTTGGGATAATTAAAGTGCATTATTTATGATAATGGTAGACAGGGATCCCATTTTATCGTTGTTGGGGCACTTTCAAGAACAAGAATTGGGACATGTTTTTGGATTGAATTTCCAAATAATAGTTTTTTTAAAAAATAATTACCAAAACAACAACCCTAAAAACTTATTTACCAAAGTAACACTTTTTGCTAAAACCGGAAGTGGGATTTCCGGTTTTAATGTTGAATCCGGAAGTCCCACTTCCGGAATTGACTTTTTCCTTTTTTTTTTTTTTTTTTTCGCGAAATCTGAATTTTTTTTATTTATTTTTTGAATCCGGAACTGGTATTTCCGGTTTTAATTTTTTTTTTTTTTTGAAATAACAAAAAACATTAAAACAATTCTATAGGATGTTTATTTGGTTAATTTGGACTTAAATTGAATGAGTTATGGTTGCTCAAAGTTGAGTATTTAATCAACAATTCAAATTTTTTCATAATTTTGAAGACTGTTTTTGACATACTTAGACTAGGATTTGGCGAAAAGTGTTAAAACAAATTTTGTTGTACTCTGTATGATCTTTTTATAGAATGTTTATTTGGTTAATTTGGACTTAAATTGAATGAGTTATGGTTGCTCAAAGTTGAGTATTTAATCAACAAGTTTATTTATTTATTTCCTATGTGACCGGGATGCGGTCACTGAATAATCGGATTTATGTATTAATGTTGGATTTGTGGACAAGTTTATTCTATTATTCAGTGACCATATCACGGTCACATAGTAAATAAATAAATAAATAAACTTGTTGATTAAATACTCAACTTTGAGCAACCATAACTCATTCAATTTAAGTCCAAATTAACCAAATAAACATCCTATAGAATTGTTTTAATGTTTTTTGTTATTTCAAAAAAAAAAAAAAAATAATAAATAAATAAATAAATCCAGAAATACCAGTTCCGGATTCAAAAAAAAAATAAAAAAAATTCAGATTTCGCGAAAAAAAAAAAGAAAAAAGGAAAAAGTCAATTCCGGAAGTGGGACTTCCGGATTCAACATTAAAACCGGAAATCCCACTTCCGGTTTTAGCAAAAAAGTGTTACTTTGGTAAATAAGTTTTTAGGGTTGTTGTTTTGGTAATTATTTTTTAAAAAAACTATTATTTGGAAATTCAATCCATGTTTTTGTGTGCTTTAATCAAACTTTGAGCAAAAATCATTTTATATCAATAGCGACATGACTATAGGAACACATTGGGACGGAATTATTGTAATTTTCGCGGCGTTTTCTTGCTTATCTAATGTGTTTAACAGTGTTTCTTTTTCAACTTCAATCTCCACTTTCATAAAAAATGATCTTCACACTTTTTTCGACGTTACTACGAAAGAACTTTGAGTAATGATTTTAGGTTGATTTAATTATCCTAATTAATAAGAATCTATAACTTGTTATTGATAGAATTGTTGATAGTTTGTCAATAACAAGTTTTAAATTTTCAATAGTACAATTGAGTCAACTTACAATTATTGGGCCAAATGACCTATTTATGCAACGTAGTGTCCGATTTATATCAATTAATGCAACGTAGTAGCGACTTCTTATATTGTGAAACATACTTGAGGTAGTTGTATCAAATAATGCAAAGTTCGAACAACTTGACAAACGTACTTGAAGTAAGTTGTATCAATTAATGCAACGTAGTAGCTGCTAAAAAGTTATTACGTTGCATTATTTGATACACAATAAGCATGTACGTTGTCTATTTTCAAAAGTAAGCACTACGTTGCATTAATTGAATATTAAAACCTGATACAGTGCATAGATCAGTAATTTTCCCTACAAAGTATTGCTCAAACACACACACACACAGAGAGAGAGAGAGAGAGAGAGAGAGAGAGAGAGAGAGAGAGAGAGAGGCTATATATGCAAAATAAACATGGAAATGGTAATTCCAGTTTTGATCTATCCATTGATAGTAGATCACTAACTAGAGTTTAGGGCAGGCAGACGGGTTGGTTTGCTTTCACTTTAAACTTAGGAAAGGTTTGGTACTTACTTTGGTTGATAATCATCAGAAGCTAACTAAAACAAACCGATCAGATCTATCACATCTTCACTATCTGCATTGGGGTGGTCACCATTTTAACTAAATCTCTAACTAACTAACTAACTGGAAATGGAATAATTGCGTTACACTCTCTCCGTCCAAAATTAACTGTTACTTTTTTTCGTTTTGGGCGTCCCGAACTTGGTTACTTACCCAAAATGTATAATTTTCTCTCTCCTTCCCACCCACAACAACATTCCACTATCTTATTTTCTCTCTCCTTCTTACTTACAACACCAACTTTTTTTTCTTAATCTCCATGCATTCAGAGTATATTTCCAATGCAATAATGTTGCGTCGAAGAGGAAGAAGAAGAAAGGTACTCAAAAAGAAGCCAAACGACCAATCAATACAACGTAATTTCACTTTGTTTACAATCAATGTAATGTACTATTTAGTGACATCTTAATGATATGTACTTTCGCTTATCTTTAAAAATAATGCAATGTACACAAATGACGTTAAAAAATTAACGGGAACGCTAACACCACGTTGGAAGAAATTAAAATTAGTTAAATACACTAATACTTGTTAAGAAAAACACTAGCCCCGATAAATAGAAACCCATTTATACCTTATTCTCCATCTTCCAACCATATAGCCTTCATCCCACCACTGTGATTAACACCGCCACCACCCACCATCACCAATACACCAGCATAAGACTACTTACATGGCGCGTGTCTTGCACGCGTGCGAAGGCGCGTTTGGACGCGCAAAACGCGTTTTTTTTCTTTCTGATACCGCCACTTGGCAAGCATTTATTGGTCCGTGGTATTTCCTTTTCTATTTCTCATCCGATTTTTCAATGCCAATTATCTTATATAAAAAAAAAATTACATCAAAATTCAAAAAAAAAATCTCTATAAATAGAGTATTGTTCATTTGATTTGGACACTAAAAAAAAAAATGTCTTTTTTCATTATAATTTTTCTTTTTAGTGAAATGGATCCCAACAATAACCCTTTTCACACTCAAAATTCTACAAATTAATTATAAATATAAAATAAAAAAAGGCAAATTGCAAATTGGTAACCTGTGTTTGTCTCACTTTTGCAATCCCAACCTAAGAGTTGAATTGTGCCAATCAGGCACCTAAGTTTATCAATTTGTTGCAATGTGGTGAATAAACTAACTTTTCGTTAATTTTTTGACGGACCTAAATACATGTGCCTTGCACGTGACCTTTTAAAAGGGCAATTTTGTCAATTCCTAAACATTTTTCATATCCATGTGTTCATTTTCATTGAAAATTATTATTATGTATTTTTTTTTTAATCAATTGACCATTATTTCTAAGACTGCAAAATGCAATGCAGAAAAAAAAAATGTTTACATTTTTTTTCAAATCCGAGTTTTAATTTGATGGCGAGGAAAATTCAGTGTTCTAAAAATCGCCCTAGGCGGCCGCCTAGGAGCTAGACGGCTGAGCTCTGCCGCGACTTCCGGCAAATCGGTCAGGTAAGGCGCTTGGTCATCTAGTCGGCCGCTTAGGCGGTCTGGGCGCCGATTAGTCGGCTAGGCGCTGTTTAAGTGGTCTGGGCGCCTCAGATCTACCTCCGTGATGGTCGTCGGAAACCAGTGGTCGCCATCGCCGCTTTAATACGGAAGGTCGGAAAACGGATTTCGATGATGGGCATAGAGGAGGGGAGGAGAGAGAAAAGAAGATCTGCTGAAGCTTGGACTGCAGCGGTTGAGGTAGTGATGGATCCGCCGGAGCTATGAAACTAGAATCGCCGGCCGGAGCTCAAATGAAAAATAAGTGATGTCTTTGGCTTTCTCTCTCTTAAAGTCGAACAAGAAGGGGTTTGGGGAGTCAAATGAAGGCTAGTGAAATGTCAGAGAAAGTTGAAAAGTTGGAAGTTGTGAGTGGGGTACAGTTGGTTGTGGGGATAATATTAAATTGGGATGTGATGTGTGCGTGTGGTAGTGTAGCTGTGTAGGTGAGCTGTGTAGGTGATTAGTTGTTTTTTTCCTTTTCCTTTTCCTTTTCTTTTGATTGTATAACTAATACTCCCTCCATCCCACTTGAATTAGGATTTTTGGTCAATCTCATTATACTTTGACCAATAATTTGAAGAAAAATAATTACTTCTAATAAAATTTTTTAAAAAATGTTATTGTATCATGGTTACTAATAAATTCAATAACTATTTTTTTATTTTCATTAAGATAATTATTTTTCTTCAAATTATTGGTCAAAGTATAATTAGATTGACCAAAAATCCTAATTCGAGTGAGACGGAGGGAGTAAGTACTACTATACTTATCTTAATTTTTACAGATTGTGTGCATGTGTGTTATGTGTTTTATGTATTATGAGTTCTCAATAATTATAATTAAATGTTAATTAATTATTAAATATTATGTAACACTAATTTTTTGATAAATATATATAATTACATATTAATTTATTAAAAAAAATATAAAATACATATAATTTTCGGCCCCGCCTAGGCCCCTAGGGGCTAGGACTTGCCTCACTGCCTAGCGGGCGCCTAAACACTGGGAAAATTAAAGCTGAGTTTCGGGATTAACTCCGGTGGTTTTGGGATCAACTCCGATGTTCCACCCACCCACTTACCTTCACTTCACAGTCCACCCCCGAAATAATCTCCTTCGGACGAGCTTCTCTTTGAATCAATGTGGTACCCTTCTCGCAAGCCCTTCACCTCAACGCCATTGTCGTCGGGCCTTGCTCTTCCCCAATTCAGTCACCACCGCTTGCCTCCCAAAACCTAGCTTTAATTTCTCTCACCATCAAATTAAAACCCAGATCTGAAAAATAATAATATAAACTTCTCCTCTTTTGTACAACGATGACAAATACATGTTCTTCAATGTGAGCTTGACTTCCGTTTCAAGGACGTCTGTCGGAACCAAAACTATTCCGGCGCGAATCAAGATTTTTTTTAAGCGGCACGTTGGGGAACTGATTAGGAATTTGAGTTTCAAATGGTTGAGGATTAATGGGTTTGTTTTATGGGTCGTGGAGAGAAGGAATTTGTCGTAGACAGCGTTGCTATTAGGCCGGCGGAGAGAGAGAGAGAGGCTGAGAGAGACCATGGCTTGAGTGAGAAGATGGATGAAGAAGACGATTTTGGGGTAATTTTTTATTCATCCATTTATTTTCAAAAACTTGCGGTTGACCCCCTTAGTAAACACGTGCCTTGCACAGCTTCCAGAAAATTGACAAGATTACTCTTCTCAAAGGTCATGTGCAAGGCACATGTGTTTTGGTCCGTCAAAAAATTAACGAAAAGTTAGTTTATTCACGACATTGCAACAAATTGACAAACTTTGGTGACTGATTGACACAATTAAACACTTGGGTTGGGGATTGCAAACATGAGACAAACTTAGGTCACCAATTTGCAAATTAAATTTAAATAATTTATTTAACTATTAATTATTTAATTTAATTTTAATCGATAATTGCTATTGAATTGTAATTACAAAAAAAAAAAAAAAAAAAAATTAAACGAAAATAAGAAGGTGAAATAAAAGTGGTGGGGTGGGGTGTTGAACTTTATTAAACAAGAGAAAATTACCTCCTAATCCCTGGGTATTATTGAATCTACGTATTAGGACAAGCATATTTTTAATTTACCTCCTAGTCCTAAAAAATATTTTATATAACCATATAGTCCTTTAGTGTATTAACTACACCCCTCCCCTCCCCTACTCTCTCTTATTCACACACCCAGATATTCTCTCTCTCTCTCTCTCTCTCTCTCTCTCTTCTTTCTCTAACTCACCGGCGACCCCTGCCCTCCCAACTCCGGCGACCCCGCCCCTTTCCCTCTCCACCACGTCTGCAACCGTTCCCCTCCTCTTTCTCTCTCTACACTCTCTCTCTCTCTCTGCCCATTCAAATCTGACCACCTCTCCCCTCCCTTACTCCGGCAAAGTCTCCCCTACTCCGGCGACGGTCTCTCTACCCCGGCGATCGTCTCCCTCTACTCCGGCGACAATCTTCCCCTACACCGGCGACAATCTTCCCCTACACCGGCGACCGTCTTCCCTACTCCGGCGACCATCGTTGAAACAACTCCGAAAAATAGATCCCAGCATCGGCACACTCTCTCTCTTCCCTCCCTCCATCTGACCCTTGTTTTCTTGTGTAGGCGACTATTTTCTGTTTAGACACTGAGTCTGCCCTAACCATAATGTCACTCCCGTCGACTCCGGCAACTTCTTCCTCATCTTCTCCGGCGTAGCCCACCTTCATCTCTCTAGATCTGACGATCCCATCCTCTGGCCTACTTACCTCCTCTGGCGTCAAGGTTTATGTCCATATCTGTTTACTGGGTGTGGAAGGCTGAGGTTGGAGTAGCTGACCTTCATCTCTCTCTTTAAAAAAAAAATAATAAAAAAATAGAAAAATAGCAATACTCCTCTCTTTTGTAAGAAATTTTCTTTTCACTTTTTTGTTCCAGTGATTTCACTTGCATTTTGTATGATGATGACTACTTATATTTAATACTCACTCCGTCCCATTTTAAATCGCAAAAAAATAATAATTCATGGCACAAGAATTAAGTAAAAAAAATGAAAAGGTGATGTGTTGTAAGTATAAATATTGAAAATTATTTAATTTTTTTTTATTTTGCAAAATCTATGAGATAGCAAAAACGACAAATTTTGCACTTTGAAATGGGACGGAAATAGTATATAGTACTTCCCAATACCCGTAAATAAGTACACCATAATTTTTCCCTTTTAAAGTTCTCAGTTGTTTGTCGTCGGAGTTGGTGATCGACGGAGTTGATCGTGCTCTTAGTAGTTTAGTTGACAACTGAGAATTTAATGATAAGTTCTCGGTTGTTTGGTCTCAGGAGTTGGTGGTTGCCGAAATTTATCGTGTTCTTGGTAGTATAGTTGATAACCGAGAACTTACTGATGCGTTTTTACTACATTACATTTGTATATTACTTGGAGATGACTTTTTTTCATCTTAAAAATAAATTTCATTTTAATTTTGTAAAGAAATAAAAATATTTCACCCATCCATTTCATAAAAATAGTTCTTTTTCTTTGAAAAAAAAGATGAGATTTTAACTTAAAAGATTACATAATAATGAGATCTATATTTCTCAAATGTATACGCCTTTTGTCCCATTTAAAATAGCAAAATTTCTCATTTTAGATGTCACAATTGAGAAGTTGTCATTTATTGGTCATTGGACTTGGTTGTCTTCTCACTTGACAACTGAGAACCAACTGAGAACTTACTGATAAGTTCTCAGTTGTTTGGTAGCCGGAGTTGGTGATCGTTGGAGTTGGTGGTCGTCAGATTTGATTGTGTTCTTAGTAGTTTATTTTACAACTGAGAACTTACTGAAAAGTTCTCAACTGTTTGGTCGCCGGAGTTGATGGTCGCCGGAGTTAATCGTATTCTTAGTAGTTTATTTGACAACTGAGAACTTACTAATAAGTTCTCAATTGTTTGGTCGCCGGAGTAGGTCGCCAGAGTTGTTCGTGTTCTTAGTAGTTTAATTGATAACTGAGAACTTACTGATAAGTTCTACTGTTTGGTTGCCGGAGTTGGTGGTTGCCGGAATTGTTCGTGTTATTAGTAGTTTAGTTGACAACTGAGAACTTACTGATAAATTCTCAACAGTTTGGTTGCTGGAAGGTCACTGAAGCTATAAATATATATATATATATATATATATATATATATATATATATATATAATATATATATATATATATTTTTTTTTTTTTTTTTTTTTTTTTTGCCGGAGTGGTCGCCGGAAATGGTGGTTGCCGGAGTTGTTGACTGGAGAAGGTGGTGAGGGATAGCCTAAGGGGATAATGGTTGGGGTGAAAGTAAAATGTTGAGAGGGTGTAGTTAGTAATATGTTGAGGAAGATGTAAGTTAGGGACTATATGGTTAGTTAAAATATTCATTGTCTTAAGGGGTAAATAAGATTATGTTGAGGGACTATATGGTAAATGCCCCATTAAACAAAACCGTTGTAGAGTGTAAAAGTTGAATGAGTGTTGAATTATTAGGTGGAAGAGAGAGAAGATGATGTGAAGTGTTAAAAAGTAGGATGTTAGAATTATTTTTCCATTGTACATAGCCTAATTGTTTCACCCGACACCACCACTGCCTTCATCAATATTTTCACTATTCTAAACCCAGGAACGAAATCAAGATGACGGGCACCCACCTCCCCATCTCTGCCATCATCCAACCACCATCACCATCATAAATTAAAATAAAACCCACATTAATAAACAAAATCACCCATCCGCAGTCCAAGATTTATAGAGCTAGTAATCGAGAAATCAACAATTAAAACCTTAAAGAAATGGTACACGCCAGCACAAAAAATTGTCAGAAGGGCGGGTGAATAAATGCCGGAGGTGGCCGTCGGAGAGAAGATACTTCAACGGCGGAATACACAAATCGTTGACGATGGAAGAGTTGGGGCGGCTAAAAAATCTCCAGATCTAAGTTCTTTTCTTCAAATATGAGATTTTCAAATCATCATTAAATCTGGGTTGTTTTAACAAATTTTCATCCCAAAAACTTGGTGGAGCGGGGAAGAGGGGAGCGGCAGAAGGTAGGTCTGGTGGTCTATTCATCTTCTTAAGGGGGAGGCTAAGATGAAGTACATGATGGAGGTGAGTGGATTTTGGGGGTGATGAAGAAGATGAAGTCTAATGGGTAATTTTCTATTAATATGATGCAAGGGTACTTTCTTATATCCGTTAAATTTTTTAATGGTGTTAGTTTATCAATGAGTTGGTTTGATTGTTACTCCAAATATTGTTAAAGTCATCACTTCCGTTAATGATATTTGACGGCATCCACCCGAGTTGCACTATTTGTAAAAAATGTCAAAAGTACGAATCATTATGTTGTTACTAAATAGTACGTTACAATTTGTGCAACAGAGAGCTTAGTACATTGTATAGATTGGTAATTATTCCCTCAAAAAGATGAAAAGACTCAAAAAACGGATAATGAGATTGATGAAAAAACTCAAAAAACTATACAGGTCAAGAATTTTTTGGATCATCAAAATGACAACTTGGTAAGTTTCCTTAATAGACCGATAGAGAAGAAATCTGAATCCCAACATGTCTATTTCACCGAGCCTCTCTCTGAGACAGTGCCCAGATCTTTTTGTGCAGGTCGGAACTTGGCGAGAGGTCAAGAGTAAACTAACCAACTCCGTCTCTCAAAGGGACTAGAATTGGGTCTTGCAATTTGAAAATAGCGATCTCGAGATTAGGAAGCGAAACTATTAGTTTAAGGGGTTGAAATTTATCCCAAAATATTTGTAGTTTTGCTTTTATCTAGACATCTTTGACATTAGTTGTCGAATATACCCTTATTTATGATGGTAGTTGTCATTGTAAAAACATTTAATTGTCTTGGTACTTGAAATATTTCAAGGGTAATTTAGTCCATTAGACATGCATTGATTGCTTTTCTTAATTTGTGTGAAAATCCTAAAACTACAAGTATTTTGGGACGGATGGAGTATTATTTATGTTTACATAAAAACAAGTATTAACTAAAATAATTTATATTTTGAAACAAATTTAAAAATCTTAAATGACTTTTGGAGTACAACTGGATTTAAGCATTAAACTCATGCATGAATGTGGCAAATTAAATTGGAGTATTAACTCAAAAACTGAAATAATTGTCAGTTGATATTCTGACTTCCACAACAACATCTTCACTGGAACCTTGATTAGTTGATTTTATTCCCCCCACACATTCAATGTACCCTCATCAGAGTCCAGATCTCCTGTACCACTATGTGTGCCACTCTCTGTGCCACAAATAATCTAACGGCCCACAGTTTTTAAGATTAACATTTTATTAATATTATTCAAACATATTAACGGCTGGATTACTTGTGGCACAGGGAGTGGCACACAAAGTGGTAGAGGGGATCTGAACTCCCCTTATCATGCCTCAAATTAATCACTCCGTACATACACTTAAATCCTCCATCTACTCCCTCCGTTTCATGTGAATTGAGACTTATTTCCCTTTTCGTCCGTTTCACCTCAATTGCGACTGTCCAAAATGGCAATTTTTTTTTAATATTTTATATTCACCCAACCCCACCCGTTTAACCCTACTAATTCTCTCTCTTCATTTTTCACCACTCATTTTATCCAACCAACACTACTATTTACCCCACTCATTCTCTCTCTTCATTTTCCACCACACATTCACTACTTTCTCTTAATTATTGTGCCATTTTTTTTGTCTCAATTCACATGAAACGGAGGGAGTATATCCTAAGTAAATCCTCACGGATTTGAAATCGCTATTGCCTTTGATAACTCTTGCGAGCTACAACCACGATTACAATTTGGCTGCTCGACAGAAGAAATTTTTTTGAGTTCGGTAGGACACACAATTTACGAATTTCAATACAAAACTCGTTGAATGCAACTATATTTGATATTTTTTAATAAAAATTATCCCTAATATTTTGTTTTCAAATTTATGTGCATAATTATAATTATCAGAAATTAGTAAAAGGATATATTAATAATTATAACATATTTTTTGCTTGTAAATAAAGTTACAGAGCGGAGTACAAATAGAGGATCAATAAAATTTATTTTTTAATGTGAACTCTTTTATTTTACATTGATTGACTGTGGAAGATAAGCATGACACTACTAAAAAGTAAAAAACATTGTAATTGAGACGGAAAGTGGTCTCTTTTTAAGTACCCTTTACTCTTGTCTACGACCGTCCTTGTTTGAATTAGGATAGAACATAGACTATTTAGGGGTCTCAATAAGTACGTGTCACAATCATTTTGAGAAAGCAAATACAGTCCCTGACATAAAAATAACGTATTAAAATAGAAATCATTAGAGAAATATTATCACAAAACATGAAATATTAGAGAAATTGATGTCTCAAAAAATGTGAAAATATAGACTATTGAAGATTGTTGCCTCAAGTAAATAGTCTTTGAAGAGTATGCATATACTCGTTCTCTTGGATCTTTGTGATTCTGATTTTTGTGTAAATATAATTATTTAGGATATTTGTATTATTTAGGATAAGTTTAGAATGTTTATTTTATATTTAGTTTTATTTGACTAACACTCTAATGTTTATCTTTGGTAAGTCAATATTTTTGTATTTTAGGAATAGGTAGACTCTTTCAAGGAATGATTGGGTGATTGAAGATCAACACAATCGGAGAGAAAAACTGATAAAGGAGTCCTATAAATAAGATGACTTGGTTCAGTAATGATTCACGGATTTGAGAGATCATTTCGTGGGAAGTTTCATTAGAAAGGAAGAGTCCTTGTGTTCTTAAAGTTTGTGAGACTTCAAGGCTAGTTTAGTGTTTTCATTTATTCTAGTGATCTAGAATAGGTTTTGTTATTTTGATTAGTGATGAGACCGAGCCGTCTGGGCCGGATGCTTGCTGGTTTAGATTAATGCGACCTAACGCGCCCGAACCGGATCTGAACTCTAGGTGCCGAACCGGCAGGGAACGCGGGCAAGTAAGCCCGAGGGGACCGATCCCCCTGATATATATGCCCGAGATGGCTCTGCCTCCCGCTATCCTGAAGAGCCCGTGGTGCCCAGCTGGCACAAACGTACGCGAGGCGTCACCTATCCGTACCTGACACACCATAACGGTTGGTGATAGAACCATGCTTCCCTGACAGACACGCCACCTTCCCAGCGACTCTCCTGACCGATCCACTGGGGACTCGCCACGTGTCCCCCCAGTACCAGGGTGGTTAGTACCTTGTGCAGGTTTCTTTCCCTTGGTTATATATATACCTCTTTTCGCTCCCATGAAGGAGGTACGTGCTCTATCCTATTCACACACACAAGGCTTTCACAAGCTTTCTACTTAGGTTTTCCTCAGAGATCTTACTCTCACACCCGAGGGCCTAAGCCGGATTCCAACCCGGCCTTGGTCTTAACGGTGTTCTTGTTTGTGTTGTGATCAGGATCAAGAGACAGCAAAGTTGGAGTTCTATCTCCGTGACCCCAGAAATCTAGGGCGTCATCAGTGGTTCCATTGCCGGGAAACGAAAATCTTCCTAGTGCAATCTTCTGAGTTCTTTCGAATTCCCAGTCTATCTCATCTTGAGTTTCCACCGTTCGAAGCCATTCTTTTGTTTCTACGGTTCTAAAAATACACTCGACATTCCAAATATTTACAATGACTGGGAAAGAAATCTTGAACCCAAATGCTAGCCCTTCAAAACAAGCGCCTCAAGGATCCATCTTTGCCAGATTGGGAGACAAGGCGCCTAGTGGCTGCTCGGGCACTCCCTCTCAGAAAGCAAGAAGAGAGGCGGATCTGAGAGATCGTATCGAAACATCAAAAGCACGCAAGGCACAGAAAATCCCCGTCACTCCCCTCACCCCTGAGCAGATTCAAAAGAAAATCCAGCTCCTGAAAGACAGGCAGGATCTAGTGGCGGAAGGGCTTCAGTTAAACCTGGCCCTGGAAGAGTTATTTAATGGCGAGGCTGACACGGGAATCCCTCTTGAAAGATCAAAAACTCATGGTTCTAAAAGCATAGCCAGCAGGGTGGAGGGAAAGAAGAAAAGAACGATCGTTGTGGAGGACGACGATGAAGAAGGAGAGGAAGGGAGAAAGAGTGAAGAAGGAGAGTCTCAACCTCGAAGGTCCAAAGGCCACTACAAGGGAAAAGTAACTGTTAGAACCGGAGAGCAATTTGCAGGGACGGCAAAAAGGGTGAAAACCGGGGAAGAGATTGATTACAAGGTCCAGGGGATGATCAGGGACCTATGGGAGTCTAAGCAAAGTGTGGCAAAATGTATTGGACCCATAGATGCTTTTGCCTCCTGGATAGCTGATTCCCCAATCCAGCGGGGAAAGGTCCCCACGCTAGACGCTTATGACGGCTCGTCTAACTCCAAAAGCCATGTTGGGCGGTTTGAAGGGCAGATGGCTCTATTTTCAACGGATGAGGCCGTAAAATGCAAGGCTCTAGCATCCACCTTCAAGGGGAAGGCGCTGGGATGGTTGTTGGCCCATAAACCCCGCTCCATTGGCAGCTACGAGCAATTACGGACGTCGTTCCTGAATTCGTTCGCGGGCGCTGGGGAGGTCGCAAGACCGAAATCGGATCTATGCGGTGTGAAGCAATATCCCGGAGAAAGTACGAAAGCATACATTACTCGGTTTAGAAAAATGACCGAACAAATCGTGGACCTAACGAGAAATGACATCGAGCTGTGCTTCTTGTGAGGATTGACATCCTATACCTTGAGGCAAGAGTTCGCTTGTCGAAAGCCCGAGGGAACGGAGGAAATGTACAATCGAGCCATTGCCATGGCCGGAGTTGAGCCCTCGTTCATGGAAGATGCCCGCAGGAGCATAAGGGATAGGCTCGAGCCCGCTCATGACTCAAGGTACCACACAGGCTATTCGGGTGGCAGTGGCGGCCGAAATAGAGGAAGACCGAGGGGCACGACCAATTTCAAAAGAAATGACAACACCTTCACTCCTTTGATAGCCCCAAGGACTGAGATTCTGCGGGCGGAAGCCCTGCCTCCTCCCCCACCCCTAGAAAGAAGGCCTTATGAGGCGAACAAGAAGAAGTGGTGCGGCTACCATGAAAGCCACGGGCATAACACGGATGAGTGTGTTTCAGATGAAAAAAATAATACAACAGAAAGTCGAGGCCGGAGAATTGAAAAAGTGGATTGAGGGGCCCAGCAATAAAGGAGAAGCCCCACGAGGACATGTCCAATATGTTAGGGATAACGACGCCGACGGGGAAAAACGCTACGACATCCAGTATATCGGGGAAGAATCCCCGAGCAACACCCAGCTCTCTATTCAGATCAAGAAATTGGAAAAGGTGTTCCTGATACCTGCATACCCACCCGAGCAAGAGGAGATGATCGGGTTCAAGAGGAGCGAGCTGGCCTCCACCCTCTTCCATTCAACACAGCCATTGACAATCAAGATGGCTATTGGTAGAGCGGATATTGGGAGGGTCCTCATTGATACCGGGGCTTCACGGGACATACTCTACTTCCATTGTTTAGAAGAAATGGGGATGTCCGAGGCGCACTTAACCCCATATGCGGGCTTGTTGGAAGGGTTCACGAATCATACGGTCTACGCAAAAGGGACCATTGACTTCGAAGTGACCATTGGGGAGAGGCCGTTCGAGAAAACAGTCCGCGTCACGTTCATGGTGATCGATCTGAAATCCCAGTACAACGCAATCTTGGGAGTGACCGCTCAGGCTGCCCTAGGAATCGTTGCGTCAATCCCTCACCAGAAGATCAAGTTCAGCACCCCCGCAGGGATAGCATGCATAGAGAACAAGCCCGAGCTTTTTCTCAAAGTAATAGAGAAGAAGAGAAGGGATAGCGCGATGGGGAAGAGATTGATAAGCCCGAGGGAGGCAAAAAAGATCAAAACCAACAGCAACAGGACCGAGGAGGCGGCCATGATTGGAACTTTATCATTCCACTCAACACGGGCAGAATTTAAGCGGAGTAGGAAAGCCCGTCGTATTGCAGCAGAGACCGAGCACATAGACATCGTGATTGATTCGCTGCACGACAGGGAAATAAGGGACATCCGCCCCAACGATGCTCTGGAGGATGTAGTCATAAACCCCGCTTACCCCGAACAAACGGTCAAGGTCGGGCTGGAAATCCCCGCAGAAGAAAGGAAGATTCTGATTAAGCTGCTGCGAAAAAGCTTGGATGTATTTGCCTGGACCGTCGAGGACATGAAGGGGATAAGTAGAGAGGTCATCGAGCATGAACTGAATGTCGATCCCACATTTACCCGGGTCCTCCAGAAAGAAAGATACTTTTCACCAGAGAAGAAAGCGGCGATCAGAATCGAGGTAGATAAACTACTGAAAGCAGGAATCATAAGCCCGATCAAATATCCAAAGTGGTTAGCCAACGTCGTCATGTAACCAAAGCAAATGGAAAGTGGAGGATGTGCGTGGATTTCACCGACTTGAACAAGGCCTGCCCTAAGGATTGTTACCCTCTTCCCCGGATCGACCAATTAGTAGACTCTATCGCCGGGCATAGGGTGTTAAGCTTTATAGATGCGTACTCAGGCTACCATCAGATCAAAATGAAGGAGGATGACGTCCCTTCATGCGCTTTCTATGCCGCGGGCAAAACCTACACGTTTAACAACATGCCATTTGGCCTCAAGAACGCGGGCGGTACGTATCAAAGGATGGTAGGAATCGTCTTTGATGATCAATTAGGCCGGAACCTGGAGGCTTACATCGACGATATGGTTATCAAGACCAAGGAGACCTCTCACGACATTGATATGGCAGAAACCTTCACCAACCTCCGGGAAAATAACATGAAGCTTAATCCCTCCAAGTGCGCTTTCGGAGTAAAAGCAGGAAAATTTGGGGTTCATGGTAAACCAAAGAGGATCGAAGCAAACCCCGAGAAAATCACGGCGTTGATAAGCATGCAGCCCCCCAGATGCGTTAAGGAGGTGCAGAAGCTTAATGGCCGCATTACGGCTTTGGGAAGATTCATTGCTAAGTCAGCCGAAAAGTGCCTGCCTTTCTTCAAAACTTTAAAAGGAGGAGGAGAGAAGGGCTTCGAGTGGAACGGGGACTGCCAGAACGCTTTCGAGCAAATAAAAGCTTACCTGGGAAAGCCGCCGCTATTGAGCAGCCCGGTATTTGGGGAGGAACTCTATGTTTTCTTGGCCGCAACAGATTATGCAGTGGCCGCTGTCTTTGTAAGGGAAGAGGGCAAACTTCAGAAACCCGTGTATTATGTCTCCAAGGCACTTTCTGCTGTGGAAGGCCGCTATCTAAACATTGAAAAGCTAGCTTTCGCCTTGCTCGTGGCCGCTCGGAAGCTGCGGGCATACTTCATCGCCCACCCAATCACGGTTTATTCAGACACCCCGCTGAAGAAGATACTCCATAAGCCCGAATCCTCGGGGAGAATGCTATCGTGGTCCATAGAGTTGACTGAATTCCAGATTACCTACTCCCCGCGGAAGGCCATCAAAGCACAGGCACTGGCGGACTTTGTGGCAGAGACCACATTTGAATCAAAGGAGAGCAAGCCGGACGAAACCCAACCCGCAAAGACAAAGAAAAGAGAGGCGAGAAGGTAATAGTTGCAGGGGAGAGACCGGAAAATTGCTGGTCTTTAAGTGTAGATGGATCCGCCGGAAAGACGGCGCCGGAATTCTCTTGACCACCCCGAGGGTCAAAGGTTCAAGCGAGCCTTGAGGTTTAAGTTCGCGGTCTCAAACAATCAGGCCGAGTACGAGGCATTGATAGCGGGTTTGGAATTAGCCCGGGACATGAAAGTATCGAAGCTGGTCGTGAAGAGTGACTCACAACTAGTAATAAACCAGGTGAAAGGGGAATACGAAACAAATCACCCGGTTTGGTCAAATACAAAGAGCTCGCGACAAAATATTAAAGGAATTCGAATACCATGAGCTGAACCAAGTTAACCGGGCTGAAAATTCCGAGGCGGACTTGCTTTCCAGGATCACAAACGAGGACATTGCCAAGCTTAGTGTGGACTGCTGGATAGAGTTCACAGAGCGCCCAGCCATTGACAGGATAGAAGTCCACCAAATTGGAGATTCGGAAAAAGATTGGGTTGACGAGATCAGGGAATATATCGAGCGGCAAACCCTCCCCAACGACCCTGACCGGGCAAGAGTCTTGATGAAACAGGCCGCTAGATACACGATTATTGATGGCGTGCTTTATCGGAGATCCTTCACCAAACCACTGCTGAGGTGTGTCAGGTCCGAAACAATCACCAACCTGTTATACGAAGTTCACGAAGGCGTGTGTGGAGGACATCCCGGAGCCCGAACACTATCCGACAAAATCAGATTTCTCGGGTACTATTGGCCAACAATGAAAAGAGATGCAGAAGACTACGTCCGCAAATGCGACCAGTGCCAGAGGTTCGCCAACATACTAAGGCAGCCGTCCACCGAGCAGAGTTTGGTAGTCCCAACTTGGCCATTTGATATGTGGGGGATTGATTTGATTGGGCCATATCCCAAAGCGCCCGGGGGAGCGCAAATGGTAGTGGTGGCAGTAGACTATTTCACAAAATGGGTTGAGGCAAAAGCACTGACTAGTACTACGGAAGCAAGTATCATCAAGTTCGTCCATGATCACATCTTCTGTCGGTTTGGTCTACCGCGGGCCATTGTCTCCGATCACGGACCCCAATTCAAGGCAAGTTCACGGCGGAGTGCAAGAGACTCAACGTGGAACATCGACAATCCTCAGTCGCAAGACCGCAGGGAAATGGACAGGCCGAGGCCGCGAACAAGTTGCTCATGACCGCTTTGCACAAAAGTTTGAAGGGAAGGAGTGGTCGCTGGATGGAAGAGCTCAGTACTGCTCTATGGGTTGTCCGAACCACGACAAGGAACTCAACGGGAGAAACCCCTTTTTCCCTGATATATGGATCAGAGGCGGTCGCACCTGTGGAAGTAGCCTTACCCACTTATAGGGTCGCCCAATTTAATGAAACAGAGAATGAGGGAGCCCGCAGAAAAGACTTAGACTTTACGAAGAAAAACGGTTGGAAGCACGAGCAAAAATGGTCAATTATAAGCAGAAGGCCAAAGTCCATCATGACAAAAGGGTGAACAAGAGATCGTTTGCCGTGGGAGACTGGGTTCTGAGGAAAGTTGAAGTCACAGGGAGGCAGCCCGGATACAACAAGCTTTCGCCCAACTGGGAAGGCCCTTATCAGATTGCCCGCATAATCAAAGAGGGAACCTACAGGCTTCTAACGGCAGAAGGAAAAGACTTGAAAAACGCCTGGCATAGTGATCATCTGAAAAAATATTACCCTTAGAAGACAATTGTAGATCTTGAAATCTTTTTGCAATCAATAGCAGTTAGAAATTGTGGAATTACTCATGTATTGTAACGAAATGGCAATGTAATCTATTCGAGCAAAGTGAATAATACTGCTATCGTTCTCTGAAATTACTCAAGTATGTTCGTTCTCAAAGCGCCATGTCTACGAACGATGCCGCGGTCATACCGCCTCGAGCTAATACCGCAGGCCCCTGTCCTACGCCTTTGAGCTAGACTAAAGTGGGAGAATGAATTCCTTGGTGGGATTATTTCCTTGAGAATTCTAAGACCCAAGATGCGCGGTCATACGCCCTCGAGCTAGACCGCAGGGCCCATGTCCTATACGCCTTTGAGCTAGACTAAAGTGGGAGAATGAATTCCTTGGTGGGGTTATTTCCTTTAGAAATTCCTAAGACCCAAGATGCGCGGTCATACGCCCTCGAGCTATACCGCAGGGCCCATGTCCTACGCCTTTGAGCTAGACTAAATGGGAGAATGAATTCCTTGGTGGGATTATTTCCTTGAGAAATTCCTAAGACCCAAGATGCGCGGTCATACGCCCTCGAGCTAGACCGCAGGGCCCATGTCCTACGCCTTTGAGCTAGACTAAAGTGGGAGAATGAATTCCTTGGTGGGGTTATTTCCTTGAGAAATTCCTAAGACCCAAGATGCGCGGTCATACGCCCTCGAGCTAGACCGCAGGGCCCACGTCCTACGCCTTTGAGCTAGACTAAAGTGGAGAAGGCGCGGCCATACGCTCTCAAGCTAAACCGCGTGCGCGGAAACAAAGACAGTTCGTGCGAGAACAAACCTTCTAAGCTGTGTAATCAAAAGAGTGATAGCAAAAGAGCACGCAAGAGAGGAAATCAATAGCAAAACTGAAACAATTATACATATACAAACCAAAAATCACTTGTTCGAAAATGTCCGGACCTACACTATTACAAAAATTTCCCAGGATGCAACCCGGTCTGATCTTCACGAGGCCGGGGGAGGAGCATTCTCCATCTCTGGAACAGAGGCAGAGGCATCAGTGTCAGGCACAGATCCAGACTGATCCTGAGAAGCATCAGCAAGAGCGGAGGCATAAGGAGAGTAAGGAAGAACCATACCATCAATGTACGGGCCGCCGGGGCCAAAAGTTCTCTCCAAGGTTGCGACCAGAGGCAAGGTTCCCGCGGCAGAATATCTGAATCCATCAATGGTGGAAAGAAGATCTTGGACAGTGACCGGAGCGACGGGAGGGAGAGTTGATCTGACAGACTCGGGAAACTCGGAGAGTTGGTCCGTGGTAAAGGGCACTAGAGCATGGCCAGCAAAGCATTGAGGGTCTGAGGCCGTAATGGAGCAAAGAATCGCAATCTCTTGCGCACTGTATTTGCCCGTAGCTGCCAGGTTACGACCTAATGTATGGAGAGCTGAGTTATATTGCTCTATGCTTGCCTCCTCCACCTTCTCTCTATAAGCATCGGACGCCTCAAACTCGGCCACGGCTTTCCCTCGCTCTTCTTCAGAACAAGTTCCCGGGTCTTTCTCAAACCGCATGGCATCCAAAACCTTGCCATCCAGTTCATCAACCTTTTCAGACAAAATCCTGTTCTTCCCCTCTCCTCCTCCAACCGCTTTTCAGCCTCGGCCAGGCGAGCCTCGAGTCGTTGCTTCTCAGACTCAACAGTTGCTTTTTCAGCCTCAGCTCGGTCTTTGGCCTCGCGAGCTGCGTCGAGATCGTTGCTCAGTTTGGAGTTCTCCTTGACCGTAGTCATCACAACTCGCATCTTTATTTTTAAGCTCCTCTCCCGAGCCCTCCAGGACCTTGGACAAGCGGGCAATCTCATCCTTCGCCTCCGCCAGTTTCTTCCCCCTCGCTGCGGCCAAAGCAACTTCGGCTTCATACTGAGACCGCATATATAGCAGGTCATTGCTAATCTGTTTAATAAAGGAGCATGAGGAGATTATATTAAAAACAGGATGAGGAATCAGAGGGTCAAAGGATCGATATATAAAAAGAAAGAGCACGTCGTTTAGACAAGGAAAGTGAGACACTAACCTCGGCCATAGCCAAGCCCGCGTGACCCAGGGCGGTCAGGAAGTTGGTCTTGGACAGCACCTTCTGTTGATAGTCCGGGAAGTTCATACGGTGCAGCAGCCCATCGCCCACATAAGAATTGAAGCCGCGGCGGCTATGGAGATCAACCCCATATACCTCAGGGGCCTCAGCTACCTTCTTCCCAAACTCCTTAGCTCGGTCCTTGTCTTCAATTAATTCGACGGGGAAGCGCTCCGAGCATAAGGTCCCTTTGGCGGGGGAGGATACGGTAAAACCGCGAGAAGGAGACTCCAGACGGGGCTGTTTATTTTTTGGAGGCAGGGTCAGCGATCGGCGTGGACTCGGACCCCTTTTCTTCGTAGCCTCGGGCACTGTTCTGCCTGCATCATGCGAGGGAGTGGGAGACCCCGAGCCTGTCAAATCCTTTCCCCGTCCGCTCCCGCGGGGCCGTAGAGGAAGCTCGCCCGTCGTCGGGACAACTGCAACACCTTCTTTGACTTGTCCAGAAGATCCGTGATCGGCAGTTTCCTCCCTGGGGCCTCGGCCTTATGCATTTCGGCCTGCCTCTGCTGCTTCGCCTCAGCCTCCCGCTGCTTCGCAGCCAATCTCAAAGCATTAATATTCTTGGGAGGCATGGTATCAGTGGGATCTGCGGGCAAAAGTAACAGTCAGTCAGATATGATCGGATAAACTAACAGGTACGAAATTCAGTTGATTAAGTATGAAAAAGACCGTCAAGCCCGGATCCGGGCATTGCTCCCCAATTGACAAGCAGGGCATTCATGGGCAAAGGCAAAATCTTGGTGAACCCTCCAGCAAGGGTCCCGCCACATAGGAGTCATGTTAACCCTGCTCTCAAAATCAGGATTTCGGCATGGGGCCACCCCGGCGTAAGCCAAAAGACTCTCATTGTTGATGATGGCTTGAACGTCGAAAACTTGTTCAACCGCGACCACGGTCTGGTCCTCTAAAGTAACCGACTTCGTATGCCGGCGAAGGTAATCCTGCATGGCGGACGCAAGCTCGATACCCCCATCTGAACTGGGATAATCCTTGGAAGATATGGACAGCGGGGAAGTATTTTCAGGCTTAGAAAAAGGCCACCCGAGTCGATTCTGAATCACCAGAGGGTACCTCTGCCACTGATCGAATTTGTTAGAAGCCGCAGAGAAGATCTTTTTCGACCTAGGTTTCGTTTTCAGGCTCAAACTGCTCGCGGTGACCTGATGGGTGAAGAAAACGTACAAGGCGGACAAAGAGGGTTCATATCCCAATACCCTGCTTACAACAATAAAGACACCAGATAACGAATCGCGTTGGGAGTCAGTCCATGGGAAGGCACTTGGAAACTCCAGGAATTCACAAATGAACGGGTCCAAGGGAAGCCGGAGGCCATTCTCAAATTGAACGGGATAAAACACACAAGCGATATTATCTGCCCGTACGTGGCAGGACCAGCCAATTGCTTCCTGAAGGAGAGGTATAATCATCAAGAACGCCGACAAGGTAGACTTTGCGATCGATGTGGTACACGGTTAAAAACTCATCATCGGAGTCCTGCTCCTCCACCATGCCCGCTCCAGAACTGGAAGCTCCGGCCTGGCTCTTAACCCTATCGTCAGGCCCCTCGGGGAAGGAAGCCAATATTTGAACCGGGGAGCGAATGCGCTTGACCATACGCGCTGTACCTGGGGCCATTCTCTCTAAATCCCCCCGTGGGTCAGAGGGTGTCTCAGAGGACTCAGACTCATCAACTAGCCGTGAGCCACGATCGCCCCAACCTCATCCTCAAGAGCGGGTTCACCATCAACCCCACTTCTTGATCGGAAGTCTCCGCACTGCTCGTAACCTCAATAACACCAGGGGCAAGCCCGGAGATCGTGCCTGGCTCGTCCTCGTCGTTAAAAGGAGCGTCCATCCAACTGAGAGAATCAGGGCCACTCGAGGCTACACGCTCCCCGCACGACCTTACCAACCTTCTAGCATTCCAGCCATATCTACATTATCGGGGAATCGAGTTAAAACAGCCATGACAAAAATGCCCAAGTGTTCCTCTCCCCCAGCACCCTCATCCTTGTGAATCATAATGGACGGAGGGACCTGTTTCCCACAACAGGGGCAAGACCCAGGGTTCCCAGCTATATGCTAAACCTATGGCAATAAACTCATTCAAAGACAACCGTTCCAGGCATTTAACAGGAGCCTGTATACCCCACCGGTCCTCCGGCAACAACCAAACAGGTCAGGACGGAGTTTACGCCCTAATCCAGCCCTTCCATGGCTACAACAATATTTCAACAAATTTCAGAAATTAGGGGCCAGAATTTGGACTCGAAGACACGAGGTTACGAGAAGTCACACAACTCTCGTACGAATCCGAAAGCTCGACGGGAGCAAATTTTTAGGGTTCGCGCTCGAAAAACGGCGACGAAAAGAATGGCAGAAATTAAGACGACGAATCGAAACAAAGAAGAAAAAGTGAAGTGCGGAACAATACCTGCGAATTAGAAGTAAGGAACGAGAACGAGATCTTCGAAGTCAGGAATCCGGAGAAGCAAAGTCTTCGTTGGAACTGGAAGTAGAAAGACGGAAGTTACGAAGTTTGGAATGATTCACCATCCGTGGTATTTATAGCGCCAAAAATGGGTCGGACCGACCCGAAATATCTGGTAACCCGATCGAAACCCGAAAAGTGAAGAGGCGGGAATTGCTTTTTCGAATACCGATGACGGTTCGCATTTAATGGACGTGCTCCTGGTCATGTCAAAAGACAGATGGCTACGCCACTAGCCTGACACAAGGGGCCCCACCTGTCCTTTCGTCAACCACTATTCTAAGACTCCCGTCCCATTGCAATCCGTGCCCGCATTTATTGCAATTTGCCCGAATCGAGCCTAGGAAGTATAACTCCTCGCGCCGCACATGAATGAGCTAACCCTCGAGTTAGGGGCCACTGATGAGACCGAGCCGTCTGGGCCGGATGCTTGCTGGTTTAGATTAATGCGACCTAACGCGCCCGAACCGGATCTGAACTCTAGGTGCCGAACCGCAGGGAAACGCGGGCAAGTAAGCCCGAGGGGACCGATCCCCCTGATATATATGCCCGAGATGGCTCTGCCTCCCGCTATCCTGAAGAGCCCGTGGTGCCCAGCTGGCACAAACGTACGCGAGGCGTCACCTATCCGTACCTGACACACCATAACGGTTGGTGATAGAACCATGCTTCCCTGACAGACACGCCACCTTCCCAGCGACTCTCCCTGACCGATCCACTGGGGACTCGCCACGTGTCCCCCAGTACCAGGGTGGTTAGTACCTTGTGCAGGTTTCTTTCCCTTGGTCATATATATACCTCTTTTCGCTCCCATGAAGGAGGTACGTGCTCTATCCTATTCACACACACAAGGCTTTC